>CABFOV010009084.1:0-20817 GCA_902141375.1 Timema poppense
TATAAGTAGGCTAATCCCGCCCAACAGTGTTCTTAACTAGCGCTCAAACAATGCTGCCATCCAATAAACAAGAGTTATAGAATATAACTAACTAATTACTAGCACCCATCACCTGCTGACTTTAGAATTGTAGTTTGGCGCATGTGCCAGCAATTATAACAGCATTCGCCATTCAAATTATCAAGATCAAGTGTCCACCCACAAATCTGGATAAATTTGAAACAATTTTCTTATGTTCTAGGCTCGTCTTATTTTAAGGAGACAATGATTGCCTTAAAAGGCATCTTTTAAGGTTTCATTCCAAACATTTTCCCGGGGGAGAACCCCCAGGCCTCCTGGTTTGCCCACTCTGGTGGAAAATCCTGCGGGCTCTAAAATTTAATATTTAAACAATGTTCATGTAATCAAATGTGAGATCATGTGATGTGCATCTGTCATTTTATCATCTATAAAATAACACTGATAACATTTTATTGTATTATTAATGTTGACAGAAAAAAAAATTGTATGTATTTTCTAAAAGTTTCTATCAAAATCTTTCTAGGCCTATACCTACTAAGTATTAACTCACTATTAATACATTTAGCTATGTTACTAGTTTTTAGCTCAGATCTAAACCATTTTAAGACTCAATGCAGTGGCCGAATGGTCTAAGGTGTCACTATTGTGTTAAACTGATCCGTTGATAACGAGGAAATCCCGGTTGGGTGAATTTAAGGTGGCTTTCCCTAAATGGTTCCCCGCTCTCCTTCCGAGCAAATATGGGTGTAATACCTCTAAAAGGCCTCCTTCCTCATTCCTACCCCAATATATTAATTTTATCATATTTGTGTAAAACCGGAACAGGTAGTATAAAAAAAAGTGGTGAATTAAACCAATTATGTTTGAAATGAATTAATTTGGCTATACTTTATAGAAAAGTCACCTTTTTCTTGCTGGACTTCTTTTTCTTCTTTTTTGGCTCTGACGAATCCGAGTCTGAAGCTCTTCTCCTAGAGAGATCCATTGTTGTTGAATCTATTTCATCTGAACTGAAACATAAAATGGCACAGTTTCAAAAATTAACAACATTACGAATCCTGAAACTATAGGCAATCTACGATAGGAGAGGTTGTGAGAGCTGGAAGATGGTTCTGTATTGCAAACATAAGCTAAAAGTCACTGTTCAAAGTTCACTATTCGGAAATAATTATTGTCTTGGTAATACTATATTAATGATAAGTGTTGAACACTTTTAATAATAATTAATGTAGGGTTATTTTGTAACTTATTGAAAGAATGAAAATATATTAATAAAAGTATTAGGTTTTTTGTTTCGTGATTGTGGCAACAAGAGATATGATAGTGCGCAAAATAATAAATTAAAAAGTATTATATTCAAACTCTCATCTTCTTATACAACCGGCCACCAAATTGTTTTTTTTTTAACTTACAGTAAAGAGCCATCCAAAATATTAGTTTCGAAAGAAAAGTTTTGATTTTTTTTGTAAACAGCGCATGAACACAACAAAGACGACGTCATCACCTACTGGTACCCTTATTTTGGATGGTTTGCCATTTTAATTTGAAAAGATAAAAAAGCCTTTTAGTTAAGCTCTTGTTTGTAAATATTTTTAAGTCAGATGCAGCTTCCACAAAAAACACACACACACATATCCAAACTGTTATTTTCATTAGGCTAAGTTGATGTGTCGATAATTTAAAAACGGTTAAAAGAAAAAAATTAATTGAAAAACAAATTGTTTGTTGTGAAAGTTTTGACCGTTAAAAGTGACAACTCAACACAAGCTATTGTGTGTCATATGGTTCGGTGAATGGATACATGAGAATAGATCTGGTAACTTTTGATAGCTGTCACCTACAATCATATTGTAGACACCTTATACCAGGGGTCAACAAACTTTTTTTTTGGACCACAATCAACTTATAAATTTATTAAAGGTCTGGCGTTCACCAATTGTTTCTCTACTATACGTTTTATTTTTTGGTCTATACCTTCCTTCAAATAAATCTTTGCTCAAATATTTTTGTCCCAACATTTAGGGAGAGAAAAAAAATGAAACGTCTATTCTCATTTATATTCTCATTTTAAACTATTCAAATTTCAAAAAACACATAATTGATTATGAACGATCAAGGTGGTTTTTGTCACACCCAAATAGTATTTGAAAGTTCTTAAGACCTAGGCCTATTTGATATATATATGCGAGCTTAAAAGATTCAAATATAAACTTTTAATGACAATGTAGTTTTCTTACGTGATCGACTAGAAATTGCTGTGAGATTGATGAATTGACTAGATGCTGACTCTCTGCCTTATTTAATATGTCAATTAGTATTAATAAAACCAAATACAAAGGCATGTGAAAATCAAGTCCTGAGGCAAGCACTTTACCGCAAGACCACCAAGGTCGACGATTTGTATAGCACATTCAACTAAACACCAGTATGGGGTAATACTTACTCTTCTGTCCGTGGTGGGGATTTCCCCCAAAGTTGCATCACACCGACGAGTCCGATCCGTTCTCTTTCTTGCCTGCGTTGATCCATGAGATCATCTTCTGGTGCCCTACGATGTCTTTCTCTAAAATATCCTTGTCCCCCTTCGTGAGCACCGTTGTTTTCCATGTACATGTCGTGAGGCCATCGGTCTCCTGGGGTCTCCCTCACAGACCTAGCCAATGAAAACGCTCGTCCAGAATGGTCGTTTGGAGCTGACATCACATTTCTTTCTCTCACTAATCGAGCCTGCGAAAATGATTGACCAGGACGGTCGTTCAGAGAAGACCTAATATTTATTTCCCTCACTGAGCTAGCTTGTGAAAATTCTCGTCCAGAACGGTCGTTTGTAGGTGACTTAACATTCCTGTAAGAGTTCTTCTCATTGTTATTCCTCTGTCTAAAAAAATCTTCTTTAGTGGGGTTAGAATGAGAATCGGGTATAATAATTTTGTCCCTATGATCGTAATTTTTTGACTTTGGTGACTGTGAACTTACTTTGCGAACCTGTTTGTCTGACCTTGCTATGTCTATGGAATATGTCTTGCGTCTGTTAGACTGGTCAAATTTGTGGTGCGATCTGACTCTTTTACTTGTTGTTGGTGAAGGCGATGCAGATTTACGTTTTCTATGCGGACTTCTCGAAGCATGCCTTGAACCAGGTGACATTTTTAGTGTTGTAAACCTTTAGTTCATTATAATTAACATATCACTTCAATTTATAGATTAATTATCTACTTCAACCATAAACAAGGCTGACCATAAAGATTTTAACAGTAAAATTAATGGTAGATAGGTACATTAATTTTGGTTATTAATAAGTATTTGATTAATTTTCTATTTTTTGTAGGTCAAGAATAGATTTTGACACAACACTTTTAATGACGATTTATTTACCTTTGACATAAAATCAAAAACAAAACAATCACCGATAAATACAGAAGTGCCAACAAATTAATTCAAAAGTTCTGAAATTAATAAATAATATACAAATAATATGTCATTTCACAACCAAATACTATATTTATTTTACTAAATAAGTGTAATAAAATCAGTTATTTTATTTGAGGTGAACATCCATAATTTTTTTCAGTAAAAAATTAATTTGTCAATAGTGATGGGAAATTAGTTTTTAAGAAATGTTGTATTGAAACGCGGTCATTATGATATTCTTAAATGGCATCTTTGTATATTGTTGTATTTAACTAAAGACTTCATTCATTGTTTATATAAAATAAACTGATATTTAAAATTTAAATAAATAACTCTCTTTAATGATCAGTAAGTAGAATTAATATATGGTAAATTGAAGTTTGAAAATGAGCTTTAAATAAATATTATCATAATGGGAATTAAAGGATTTAATACATTAATTTTTGCATTAAGATTTTGGATAGCTTAGCTTGAAAGTATAACATAACCTAATCATCACACAGTAATAATACGTTGTATTATTACAAATTAATGAGCTAAGGATAGATTGGTTTCAATTTTTTTATATTAAATATAATTTTCTAAGTAGTTTTCATCCATCTCTTTTGTATTGTTTTATTTTACTTCAACTTCGGCAATAAAGTTTAACTATTTAAACCCACATTTACATGACATAGTTATACAATACCACAATGTCCATTCACTTGCAGATTAATATTTGAAGTGGCTAACCCATTGCGTATAGGCCCATTTTTTTTAAACATTAACCAAATCCTAAGGAAGAATGTATAAAAACACACCATGATGCAACACCTGATTTAAACTGAGCCACAATCTGAATTTTATAGGAAGCCCAGTGTTTGAAATCTGGAAAATATATTTTTGTGACAATGGTGGGAAGGGGGGGAATATTACAATTGTATTTACATTCTTACCCTGTTTAATTAATAATGTGCGCAGTAATCCTTAGTCAAGTATATTTGGAAGCTTTTGACAACTTTTTAGATTAACTTTAAAAATAGCCTAATAAATCAAATAACTATTTATAAAACGCTAAATTTTAGTGACTTTCAATAAATGAGGGTGGTCAAAAATGGGTTTCCTATAAAAATCAGGGTTTACAGAACAACTTAGTGTATATATTGCGCGTTTGAGCTATAATTCATAGTTCAATTTGTGGAAAGATTATCGAGTACGAACGTTCCATTGCCCAAGGGAAACCCTAATGTACTAATAGTACATCCTTTTTGTGTAGGGTCTTTCCATGTCTTGATGAGATGAGACGATAGTGATAGTGATAGTGAATATGAGGGTGTGGAACCAATGGAAACAAAAATACCCAACTTAACCAAACATTGGTTACTGTTGGGGTGAATCCCTTAAAGAGAAAAATACCTAAGGTACCAGCCGGGAATCAAACCCGGGACCCCTAAGCTTGTAGTCAGGTGCACTAACCACTACACCATGGGGCCAGTTAGGAAATGCATTAACTGACAGCTATAAAAGTACTAGATCTACTTTCACAAATTCATACGTATAGTTATGTGATATGCAACTGCTCTAGATATCAATATTTATAAAATAACACTAAAAATAGCGGTGACCTGGTGGTCTAGGGGTAAGGTGTCAGACTTCTGTGTTGGCGTCCGGGGTTCAATCCTCGGTCCCGGCAAAGATTTATCTGATTACCAAACCCTTCCTTCACCTCTGACAAAACATCTTGTGAATGTGGGGAATGCCAGGTCACCACCGTGGTTCGGATTCCACGTTAAACCGTAGGTCCTTCATTTCATCTCACAATTACCCTACCATTACACATTAGCGTAAGTGGGTATAACCCGAACGGGTAGTAAGACGCGGTGCTACTAATATTAATAATAATAAACACTAATAATATAATAATAACCAGGTTCAGTGGCCACATAGTGCCTAAAGTGTCACTACCACAGTAGACTAAACTGCTGATGACTGGGAGATTGGGGTTCGAATACCGATCGGGTGTATCGAGGGTGATTTTTTTTTTCTTTCTGAACGGTTTAACACACTCCCATCACACAAATGTGGCTATATTTATTTTGAATTCAAACTTCCTCATCCTGACCATATTATCATAATTAATACATAAGCGTACAACCCGAATATGTAGTAAGGTGCAATGCTTAAAAAAATAGTAAAATGTTATTAATGTCGATAGCAAAAAAAAAGTGCTTTTATTTTATAAAAGACCCTATTTATGAAAAATTGAGCTGTACACCTTAGCGCTCTCTTTATCACGGCAGCAATGTTCTTGAACCGCGTGTGTTTCTTTCCCTCAGCGATGCTTCACATGTCACCAGTTTGTGTGGCTGTCGTTTCTGTACTACTCATAGCAGCTGTCACTTGTAAAACAGACTATTGTGAATTGTGCTCAGTAAAGAAGACTCACACCATGTGCAAATATCCGGTGAGCGGATCTTCTTTTTTTCTTTTTAATAGTAGAAATATAGCTTTCGCCAAGATACAAATTAGTTTTGAAATTTCTATTTTTTTTTATCAACTCTTTTGTCGTGGAGGTTCGTAATGTATGTAATCGTCTGACGTGTCATCTCAGTCGGTAGCATGTATGTATACTGAGCCAACTGTCCCAGGTTAGATTCCCCGGCATGGTGGACAGATTTATCATCGCTGAAATGTGAGTTTTTCTCTTTCACGGTGCTGAATTAATAGCCTGGGGGGCTGGTTGCGTCTGTTCTAGATTCAAGTTGGATTGTAAGTTTGTCAAAACGTTTTCTCTTTATTTAAAAAGTTTTGACAAAATTCCAGGACATCCTTGACAGATATTCAAGATATGTTGATATCAGCATAGGTGACCTTGTGGTCTAGGGGTAAGGTGTCAGACTTCTGTGCTGGCGGCCCGGGTTCAATCCCCGGTCCCGGCAAAGATTTATCAGATTACCAAACCCTTCCTTCACCTCTGACAAGACATCTTGTGAATGTGAGGAATGCCAGGTCTCCACCGTGGTTCGGATTCCACGTTAAACTGTAGGTCCTTCATTTCATCTCACAATCACCCTACCATTACACATTAGCGTAAGTGCGTATAACCCGAACGGGTAGTAAGACGCGGTGCTAATAATAATAGTAATAATAATAATCAGCATGTGCAGAAAACTAAACTCTATGTTGCTACTGGGGAAATATTTTATTTATTTTGGCAAAAAAATAAAATAAATGTAATTCTCTAAAAACTGTAAAATTACTCGCGCTCCCTTCTGCCGCACCTTAATCAAAAACTTCAATTGAAAACGCGAGGTCAATTTTTGTTCCAGAAACCAGGGCCAGGTAAGGGATGTGCTCCTTATAGTGTACACAATTATCCCATGACCTTTGAGGAGAAGAAGAAGCTGGTGGACATCCATAACGAGTTGAGGAACACTGTGGCTCAGGGAAGTGCGACTGAGGGGGACCCGGGCCCTCAGCCCAGTGCAAAGAACATGAGGTTGATGGTAAGCTCGCCCACGGGGGCATGTAGAAAGATTATCTTCATCATCATCATAGTTAATTGTTTACTGGCTGTGTTTGGTTGAATATAGTAAATTGCCCCCGGCTTCCTCTATCCTTCCACCATCTTCCTCCTTTAATTGCTTCCATTCTTTTACTTTCACTTGCACACTTTGTGTTATCTGCTACTCCCATCTCTCTCTTGGCCTCCCTTGCGGTCTTTATCATACAGGTGACCTGGCGGTCTAGGGGTAAGGTGTCAGACTTCTGTGCTGGCGGCCGGGGTTCAATCTCAGGTCCCGGCACAGATTTAACATTAGCGTAAGTG
This sequence comes from Timema poppense, assembly GCA_902141375.1. Lineage (NCBI taxonomy): Eukaryota > Metazoa > Arthropoda > Insecta > Phasmatodea > Timematidae > Timema > Timema poppense. The sequence continues at coordinate 7,241 of CABFOV010009084.1, forward strand.
CGTATAACCCGAACGGGTAGTAAGACGCGGTGCTAATAATAATAATAATAATAATAATAATTTTTCATACATACTTCATCTTCATCATTCTCTTTGGTATCTTCTCCTTTTCCGTCCTCATTACATGTCCATACCATCTATGTCTTGCTTCCTCTATTATCTCATCTACTCGTTGTGACATCTAACATGCTCCTCACAAACTTCATTCTCATGGCCTCCACTTTCCTAGTCTCTCTTACATTCACTATATACGTTACATATGTGACAATAGGTACAAAATACGCCCTGCACAAAACTTGCTTACACTTCAAGGGTACTTCTCTTCTCCACAGCAGGTCTCTTACGCACCTGTAAAACAACTCTCCTTGTTGTCCTCTTCTCATTAAATCCTCTCTACTCCCACCTTACGCCTCAATTGTAGAACTGAGTGGAAGTGAAAGAAGCAGACATATCTAAAAAATACTTGAGTGTTTACTGCTGTAATCCATTTAGTAAATCTGGGCATAATTTAAAAAAACAACAACTTAAGAACTGTTAATGACAATATTGTGAATCGCTCCAAATTAATAAACTCTAGAGATAAGATTTGTCGGAAGGTCGTTCTTAAATTACCTAAAATGGATGAAGAGGAAGTAGCCTCACAATCCTCAGAGATTGAGGATGACAATAGTGCTACAGAAATAATGGAAATGTCAACTCCACTAAAAGAAGAGGACTTAGGTGTGCTGAACAAGAGTTTGACTATTCTCAGTGAAACTCGCATAGGAAAAGTTAAAAAAAAGTTACTGAAGCTTTTAGAACAAAATTTTTGAATATAAGCACAGGAAGTTCATCTGCAGAAACTTGCAATGTCAATACAGTAATTACAACTCAGCTAAAGGAAAATCTTAACTCCACCACATACAAAAACGTGAATTTGCACATTTTAACAACCGTGCCTTAAAGTTGGATTGTCCACAGCTGGTGCTTTTCATTTTTTCATCTTCTTTAATGTGTCCTTCACCTCTTTCTATGTAGAACTTCTTTCCTCTTCTTCTGCTATTTCTTCCTTCTGTTCTGTTTAACTCTCACCCTTTTCCTCTTCCAGATTGAACATCTTCTAAAAATATCCCATCCATAGTTCCTTTTCTTCCTCTCCTGTCTTCAACATTCTTCCTTCTTCATCCATCATTCTAACTTCTTGTATTTTCTCTCCTCTCCTCCTGTTTTTACCTGGTTTTATAGTACCTTCTTACTTCCGTCCACGTCTCGTTTAATCATTTCTATCAATTTTTGCATCCAATCCTCGCTGGCTTTCTGTACCTCTCACTTGGTTTTTTTTCTTCTCCTCATATTCTTACTCTGTTTCCTCATTCATATTTTTAAAATCCTTCTGAATGCTTTATTCTTCTCCTCCACTGCCTCCTTCACTCTGCCGTCCCACCAGGGTGTCTCCTTCCCCTTTCTCTTAATACTTGTCCTCCCACATACCTCCCCTGCAGCTCCCTCCGAACTGTTATCAAACCTTTCCCATTCCACCTCTACACTTTGGGCATTAAGCTTCTTGCCTTTCTTAGGTACAGCTCTTTTTTATCTTCAATATTTAGCCTCCACACCCTTATTCTCCTTTCAAAGTGTTTGTCTCTTTTCCTGAATGTTCAAAAATATGTTTGGCCACCACATTTAACTTCACAGAAACTATCAAATTATTTAAATCTTTTATTGGGATGAATGGGGAAGCTAAGCTTAAGACTAAAATTATAAATCTGAAAAATAAATTAAGACTAAAAAAAAATTAGTTTTAGGTTTTCCCATTACGCCTGAAAATTTCCCTAAGTCAAAATGTAATTCCTACACCGATTTATAATGTTAACATTAATTATTAATAAATTGCTTCAACGTTCAAATGGTCTAAGGCATTGATTTAATTATTTTATTATTAATTTATTTATTTAAGGTAGGTATTCATCGTGTACTTTCTGAACTGACCGATTATATCAGCACACAAGAATTTCTATGAGAGAGAACGAAAGAATCTACCAATTTTGCCGGAAAAGATATTTTCGCATACCTTTCAGGGTTCTTGAAAATGTCCACAAGTGACAAGGGACCGATGACTTTACTTTCCCTCTGAAGGAAGTTGTGCTGTGAATTTTTATTGTTCAAGAAAAATCTGTCGACCCCAGCTAGGTTTGAACCCACAAACCTCAGGTCCAGAGGCGAGCACTTTACTCCAAGACCACCAATGTCGATGGTAGTGGTCTCTGTTTCAATTTCACAAACTCGGGTTGTGTCGCGGGCCACAGCCTATAAAAAAAATGTTAGCTTAAATACATTCCATACTTTTTTTTTGCAGTTTGTCTGACTTCCCGTTTGGATTACACACATTTCACTCACACTAGTCGGTAAGGGATGAGGAAGATACAATTTAGAGGAAATGTTACTGCATTTGAGCTATGGGAATGTGGGAAACCATATAGGAAACAAACCCCCTTCGTACATCCGGCTGAGATTTGAACCATGGCCTCCCTGACGCTGTCAAAGAAGAACATAAGTGACTGTGGTTTAATCCACATGTCCACCAATATATTATTATTAGCACCTCGTCTTACTACTCGTTCGGGTTATACGCACTTACGCTAATGTGTAACGGTAGGATGATTGTGATATTAAATGGGAGGACCTACAGTTTAACGTGGGATCCGAACCACGGTGGAGGCCTGGCATTCCACACATTCCCAAGTTGTGATTAATACACGTCTTGTCAGAGGTAAAGGAAGGGTTTGGTAATCAGATAAATCTTTGCCGGGATCGAGGATTGAACCCCGGACCCCCAGCACAGAAGTCTACACCTTACCCCTAGACCACCAGGTCACCTTCCACCAATATAACTTCTTAGTAGCTGTCTGATGCTAGGTATTGAAACTCATTATTGTAAATTTAAAATATTTAAAATCTTATCTTTACCAGGATGTTCATGTGGGTTATCGAAATAATCGAATCAGTATTTATTAAACTATGCAAATAAAAATTTCCACAAGCAATTATTTAAAGTGATAAAGAATACTACAGTTTGAACTAGATATAAGTTTTTTTTTTACTTCTCAAAATTATGTGCACACTAAAATTAATTAATCTTTATTTTTTATGTGTGTATATGGCAGGGATGGTGAGATAAAAGCATTGAAGACATATCAGAAATGTTGGATCCAACCCGCGGCCCCTCGTTTGGTGAACCCTGGTCTAAAGCGTCACTTGGGTGCTAGAATTGAGTGCCAATTAAGGGGAGATCAGGGTTTGAATTCCGTTTGGGTACACCAAGTTAAAAAAAAGGCTTTTCACTCTCTATCTTTCTCCACACACAAATGGGGGTACATTTCCTCTAATTTGAATCTACTCATTGTTAAAACATTAAAATAATATGCGATGACCTGGCGGTCTAGGGGTAAGGTGTCAGACTTCTATGCTGGCGGCCGGGGTTCAATCCTCGGTCCCGGCACAGATTTATCTGATTACCAAACCCTTCCTTCACCTCTGACAAGACATCTTGTGAATGTGGGGAATGCCAGGCCTCCACCGTGGTTCGGATTCCACGTTAAACTGTAGGTCCTCCATTTCATCTCACAATCACCCTACCATTACACATTAGCGTAAGTGCGTATAACCCGAACGGGTAGTAAGACGCGGTGCTAATAATAATAATAATAATAATAATAATAATAATAAAATAATATGCTGTATGTGTATAACCCGAACGAGTAGTAGCATGCGTTGCTAAACCATTTATATATATATATATATATATTTGAAGGGACATATTATTGCAAAGATGACACTAAACAGGTTGAATAAACTAGAAACTATCATCTGTACACCTGATATTTTTTATTTCCAGTCATGGGATGAAGAGCTTGAGATCATCGCCACACGATGGGCGGATCAGTGCCAGCATTTTAAAACTGACAAGCCGCACGACGAATGCAGAGACTCGGGTTAGTGTTTACAAATCATTTTAGTCATAAAGATATGCAACCACTTTCGAGTAGGTTTATTTCCAGATATGAACTTATGCTCAAATTGGCTTTATTACAAGTATCATAAAAAAAAAGGAGCCAGACTCTTGGTTAAAATTCACCTGTATTTGACATTAGGCGTAATACAAGTTTTACTGGTACATAATTTATGTTCGTCCTCATCAACGATAATGGAAAGAGCTTTTGTGGGTACGGTATTTAACGGCACTCGCTTCGGTGGCCGCATGGTCTAAGGCGTCACTCTTGCTATAGACTATACTGTTGATGACGGGGATATCATGGTTTAGTCCCGGTTGGGTTCACCGGGGTTGGTTTGCCCTTAAATGGTTTTCCCACTCTATGTCTCCATTAAAATGTAGGTACAATTTCTCTAAATTCAACCTTCCTCGTCCTTAATCCATTACCCTAATTAGTGCATAAGTGTATAGCCTGAATGGTTAGTAAGACGTGGTGATTAGAAAAAAAACTTAATGGTCATCAGGAGTGGACTGACGGGCTCTGAGCTGTCCAGGAACACTAATATGACAGCCCATACCACTGAGGCTACTTTTCAGTGTAAGCTCAAGTGGTGAGGTAAAGTATCTTTTTTTTGGCTGTTAATTTAATCCTGAAACCATTTCATCGAGATTATGGATGATCACGTTGTTATTCAATCAACTTAAAACATCAACTTCTACTCTCTACTGATATGAACAAAAATTCTTCTAAATTGTAAGACTATTGCTGGGAGTCTATTTTTGAAATATTTAAGTTTGTAAAATGATTCCCCCCTCCCCTCCCCATTACTTGTGTATATTAAAAAGCTGCTAAACAAAAAATGCTAATATGTTTGAATTAAGAAATTGTTTGTAAAACAAGACCAAAGAAACGACAAATAAGGCTGTTTCACATCTAAGGCCGTCACAAAAAAAAAATGCATACATTCTCACATAAAAAAAAAGTATTATGTGCACCCTCAGGACTTGGTCACTGGAACTTTTGGTTAAATTTGAATAAAAAGAATAGCTTAATTTTAGTTTCAAGTAGTTGTGATGGCCCACATCAAATCCCAGTCCACCCCTGACGTCAATGTGACATTTATTTAATATCTGACTCGCTTAAGTAGTAGACAGGTCTAAGGCAGCATTTCCCAATTGTGGTTCTGCGAGGTAAAATTAAGGGTTTCTTAAAAAAAAAGTTTGAAGTTATTTTACACTTAAAAAGTTAAAAATAATTTAGTGTAACCGACACAGCCTATATTGAGGCCTATATTGTTTAATATTGTTGTGTCCAGGATTGTGAATGACAAAACGAGTGTTGCAAGGTGTTATTGTGTATTGTGAATGACAAAACGAGTGTTGCAAGGTGTTATTGTGTAATTGTGAATGACAAAACGAGTGTTGCAAGGTATTATTGTGTATTGTGAATGACAAAACGAGTGTTGCAAGGTGTTATTATTAGCTAGTAAACAAACAAACATATGCGCTGTCAATATAAACAGGGTGTCAGCATTCCTCACGGTAAACAAGGCCGGAAGGCAGAATAAAATGTAGTGTATCCCAGCTAACAGGGCTGAATATTATCATCGAGTCTAGGGGTCACTCTGCCCGTTTCGGGGCTACGCGGGTTAGGACGCCGTACCTGTATAGGAGGGCTACCGTCGACCCCAGGGGTACATCAACCGTGTAGGCTCACCTACAGGTCAATCAGGACAGTGGTTAAGCATTCCTTGCGTACTTCGTTCTGTCACGAGCTTCTAAGTAAATTCATTAAGTTTTTCTATATTCTTTACGATTTCTTATCAACATCCCATTTTGTATTAGACATAGTAGTACAATTAAAAAAAACCAAGCAATTACGAACCCACACAATCAGAATCCAGTCACGTCCCCTGTCCTCGGCCGCAACCCATCCTGACAACCATAGGCTTACATGAAGGAACTTAGGGGGTGGTGACCATAGGTACGTTATATCTGACAGACGAGACAATATTTGGGTCAGTTGCTTTTACTGCACAGTTTGTGTACTAAACTGCATTTGTAATTGTGGTCCAGAACCTTAGGAGAAACTGCCCTCCTTAGTGGTGCAGTTGTTCACACATTCGAGGGGCGATTTACAAAAAAAAAAAAACGGGACATTTAAGGGAACAAAACGTGTTGTTTCCGACCCCCCAGAAAATTGTAGCTTTCAATTTAAAGGTACAGTAGCCCCATGGCTTCTTTGATGCTGACTGACAGCTAAAAGCTTTGAAAAGTTACCAGACCAAATTATATATCCCTACGCCAAACCATATGATCTGCAAAAACATGTGTTTAGCAGCTGTCACTTTTGAGAGTCAAAATATACGTATATACCTAAATGTTGACTGTCAGAAGTCAGCTGTGAGCTGTCAGTCAGCACCAAAGAAGCCATAGGAGCCATAGGGCTACTGTAGTTGACCTTGAGCCAAGATTTTTTTTTCCATAGTCGATTATTTTTGCATTTCCATAGTTGGATGGGTACAAGTAAATTACAAAATTATCATATTAAATAACCGACTAATGGATATTAGGACATTATTGGTATGATGGATATAATATATGGTGGCTCTTTTGAATGTTAGATTATGTGTAAGTTGTTTGTAATATGTGTGTTTGGTGTTATAAAAATGTTAAATCACTCATTTAAACTTGAGGAGTCAAAATTGGTTCGCTTATAAGATAGGGCCATAGTGTAGTCTGTTAAGGAAAGAACGCTTCTTTCTAGAGTAAACAAAGTGTACATGATATGTTTACGAGTAAAATACCATATTCACATTGAATAAATATATAAAAATAGACCATGTATAGGGTCTAATTTAAGTTCCATCCTGGAATGCAGTTCAATAAACAACTGATTTATTACTCACTATGACTGTCTGTCTGTCTGGATGAACTTTGAGTCATTCACAAACGCCATTCCTCCCTATCTAGAAACTACATGCTCACAGAACGGGAGTCATTGTCCTCTGTCTAGGAAATGTCATTGGAAGCTAAACAGCCATCCTATGACTTCCAATAATTCCTAGAGGTAAATATGGTTAAGATTAAGAGGACCCGATTTGTTGGCAGCATGGTCTGTCGCTTCTCTTAAAATAGACTAGACTGCCGGAGATAGGGGGGATTAGGGTTCGATCCTGCTTGGGTGTACTGCGCGTGGTTTTTCCTACATGTTTTTCAATTCTCATTCCACACGTAAATGTAAGTACACTTCCTCTAAATTTAACCTTACTAATCTTTAGTAAATTAGCGTAATTAGTACATAAGCCTATAACCTTAACGGGTAGTAAACATTTGTTTTCACGCGGAAGCTGTCCATAAACCACGTCACACTATTTTTTTTGTTTTTTTTTACCCCCACATATCCCTCGTCACACATTGTCACAACTTTGTGAACCCACTTCTAATATTATGTTACAATATCACCCCCTCCCTCCCCATATTTATAAATATTATTTTTTAAGTGGCGAGCCTAAATGACCCTTTTATTAAAATATGTTCATACATGTTGGCCGATCTCGACGATCGAGGTCGACGAGTTATTTGTTATTTGTTAATACATGTACGCAGTAGGATTTATTTCAAAACATTTACGTGTAACTTCAATGTGGCGACACTCATTATCTGCTTTCCCCCCTCCCTCCTCGTCACGCCGAGTACTACCCTTCCCTTCCCCCGCCTGATATGCGAACTTGATTTATGGACAGTCCCATATGAAAAATATATTTTTAATTATTGATTGGTACATTAAGCTTGATATCTAATTTCTATGTTATTTTGTATCTCTTGAAAGAGAGGTTTGCTGTCGGCCAGAATATCGCTGCCGTGAGTCAAAGGGATGCGTCTCCCCAAGATCCCGTTGAACTAGCGGAATCGTGGTTCATCGGTGAAGTGAGCAATTTCAACAATGAGTGGGTGCATAAATATCTAGGGTGAGAGAAAGAACCACTATTACATTTTAGCTTTCAAACAATTAAAATAAACCCTCTTTTTTTTGGTTGTATGGTCTAAGGCATCGTTTTCGGTGAAATGCCACATACTTTCTTAACTACTTTCTGTGCGTCAGTAAGGGAAACACTAACCGGGTGAATTTGAAAATATGATATATCTCTTTAATGAAAACCTATTTTCACTTTCCCTTTTATATGTTTTTATCACTCTTTCCTGTACCTTCTTCAAAATATAACAAAATATACCTCAAAAAGGGAAAATAGATTCACCTTTAAAGATACATAGCACATTTTTGCATCCAATGTCCATTTCCTGTGTTTGTCCTTTGTGTTATTCGTTTCTCCAACGTGTTCTTATCTAAATGTCCTATCATTATTTACCAATTTCCTTTGTGGTTCCCTCTTTTAGTAGGTTGCGTTGCGCATTTTCCCACTCCCTCCTGATGAGTTCTGATAGAATTAAATCTAGATCAGGGGATTTGAGTGGAAACGATAGATTTTCTTCACGAGGCAGCAATTACCTCTTTGTCCAGTGGCAGCAGTGTAAAGTGTGAACTGTGTTCTAAATTTTCATTGTAAAAAAGCCATATTGTGTTTGTTCCTTTTTTGTATGTTTAATCCTCCTCTCCGGTACCTTCTACCAAATATAACTCATTGAATTGCGTTATTTTTAACCGGGCAGAAGTGGACCTAAACTTAGAATAGAAACCCCACTGAATTGATTCAATAAATTTCACATTTGTATTTGTGTGTTTAATTTTTAGAGTTTTAAAAATAATTTAAAAAATTATTACATCATTTATTTCAAACTTTTAAATCATTTGTTTTGGTGGCTGCATAGTCTAAGGCGTCACTTTCGTTAGACTGCAAAGGACAGGGAGATCGGAGTTTGAATCTCAGTCAGGCGTACCGCAGTTTTTGTTGGGGTTTAAATCCCGACTGAGTGTGAAAATAGGTGATTTTTTTTTACCTTATAAGATTTTTAACTCTAGATAATGTAATGGGGTAACTCTCAATAATAGGGTAACTCTAGGTAATCGGGTAAGGATCTAATGATGGATGGGGATAACGAGTACTATAGGGGGGGATGAGGAAGTGTTGTTAAATGTGGATACAGTTACTATAAATAATTTAACAAATATCAACGAAGCTGGCAGAGCAATGTATTCACACAAAGTGCCTTAAGTGTTATTTCTGCGGCCATTTTTGTAAATTGCCTCCATATCCCTCTGTCCTTCCACCATCATTCCTCCCTTGATCTTGTCCAATCTTCTCCTCTCACTCACACACTTGCCGTTATCTGTTCTCCTCCCATTTCCCTCCAAACTTATTTCTAGCTTAGTAATCCAATATCCCACACTTTGGGAATTTATCAACCGAGCCTCTGTGCAGCAAGGCTTTTTCAATTTATAACAGAATACAAATATTTGCGTGATTGCCAACTCTAATTGATTCTGAATAAAATATAAGGCTTTGGAAATTTAAAAAAATGATTACATTTGAATTGAATTTTTTTATAGGTATAGAAATGTTTTAATATAAAATACAACCATGTGACTTATCTAAAATGCTGTGAATAAATTGTCAGTTAAATTTCAGCTATGAATCGATGTTAGGTTTCTACAAAAAGTTGAATTTATTGTTAAGTTTGACCTTTTTGATTCAAATTTCATATCATATTCAGACGAATATGAATCTTGGATATAATTGTATTTTAAATTTAGGATTGAACCCTTAAATCATTGAAACCTTCAAATCCTTAAGGATATTCAAAGTTTGATAAAATATCGAATCCGAGATAAAAAAAATCCTTCTAAATTTTGGGTTGGAATTGGTTTTAGAGTTCTATTCCTGCTTATTGGTGGTTCATCTCCAACAACAACCAGACCCCATACTATTAATTTAATGCCAAACTGATTGTATTAAATATTTAACGGATTACATCATAACAAAAAGTGTTAACATTAAATTACTATTCTATATTTTTCTAATAATTTTTCCAAAATCTGTATGTGGGACTTGATATTCGATCCTCAGTTTGATTTTGATTCTTAGTCGAAATTTCAATGCTTTTCACAGGTTTATCATTGACTTAGCTCGAGTTATATCTATAAAACCTTACTAACAACTTGACAAAACATCGATGTTTTATGTTCTTTCAGACAGGTAAAGCCGGGTGAGAAAATAAGCCACTACACCCAGCTTGTTTGGGGGGATAGCTACCTGGTCGGATGCGGTAGGGTGGTTTTCGAGGAAAAAGACAACGTGTTGGTCACCCGATTGGTTTGCAATTACGGCCCAGGCGGCAATATTATCGGGATGCCCCTGTACAAGGTCGGCGACCCTTGTTCGGAATGTCCGGATAATACAACTTGTAAACACCCCCTGTACACGGGACTTTGCGCAAGTAAGTAATAACATCAATTACTGGCACTTAACACATTTAGTGATTTTATTTATTCTCTAGTCATCAGGTCGACCTCGGTGGTCTTGACGTGAAGTGCACGCCTTAGGACACGATGTTCACAGGTTCAAAACCAACCGGACTGGACCGATTTTTCTTTAGCGATAAAAATCCGTAGCACAACTTCCTTCGGAGGGGAAGTAAAGCTGACGGGCCCATGTCGATTGCGCCAAGTAAAATAATTTGGGAAGCAGTGTGTAAATACCTTTACCGGTAAAATTGGTGGGTCCTTTCACTCTCGCTCATAGAAATTCTCCTGTACTGATATAATCATAATAATAATTATTATTATTATTAGCACCGCGTCTTACTACCCGTTCGGGTTATACGCAGTTACGCTAATGTGTAATGGTAGGGTGATTGTGAGATGAAATGGAGGACCTACAGTTTAACGTGGAATCCGAACCACGGTGGAGGCCTGGCATTTCCCACATTCACAAGATGTCTTGTCAGAGGTGAAGGAAGGGTTTATAAATCAGATAAATATGTGCCGGGATCGAGGATTGAGCCCCGGCCGCCAGCACAGAAGTCTGACACCTTACCCTTAGACCGCCAGGTCACCGACTCAGTGTTAAGGGGCCTCATGGTACAGTCCTTATCACATGTTAATGTCAAGTCAGCAACGGTCAGTCGACAGTTCATCTCGGCAGCGTTAAGTGACGGTTGTGAGTGATGGGTGCTTCCCGTCTATTTATGGCAGTTACCGAGTCTGACCCGAGTTTGGTTAAAGAGGCATTAAAAATTAAAAAAAATCTTAGTGAACTACTTTGTTATGGTACAGACTATACATGGTTGCGCCTATTAAAAATATTGCACCGGTGTTCCACCAATCACGTAGGGATATGGAAATGTTTGTTTACTTCAGGTTAGTATTAATCAATAATAATAATCACAAGAAATTTCATATTCAGAGTTATTTGTTGGACTTTTTCACTTTTTATTATTGCAGTTTAACCAACCCATCCATCTTTTCATAGTTTAATCAATTGCCTATTACTTAAATTACATAATTTTTTTTAAAACAACTCGAAATACAAATTTTTCCAAATTTGAACCTGTATTTTATCTTCAAACCTCGGATTCAAATCTGAATCTTGAATAAATATGGTAATCAAAAGTGTTTAACTAACCTACATTAGCATCCTTATTTTTTCTTAAATTATGATTTTGTTCAGGTAAGTGGTAAGTTAATGTTCAATGGTCTTGTTGTTGTGATTGCTCTAGAATTATTAATGGTCTAGATTAAATCATTATGGCTAGTAGTATCATAATTGCTCTAAAATAATTAATCGGATTTAATTTTCTTTTTAAATGAGCATTTTTTAAATTTGTTTATTCAAATCTCGAATAAGATATAAAATGTTTTTGAGTCCTCAAATCTTGACAATCCTTAAGGATTCAATGATTCAAAGGGCTCATTCTTAATTATTCTACAACATTTTCAAATATTTCTCAGCCATCAGGCGCTTATTTATACTCAAGTTACTTACATTCTTTCAAATTTGTAAATTTACATTTACAAAAAGTCATGGTTAAAAAACTATCTCTTTATGTGATTCCTGTAAAGAGAATATAACCAATATTATTTAAATCTAATCGATTGGAAAATGACACTTGGAAATGAGGATCGAACCATTGACCTTTGATTTTAAGTGCCAATGTTCTACCATTGAGCCATCCAGGGATTGTCTCGTGCCCAGAGTAATTCTTCATTCATATTTTATGGCAAAGTCTGTGATGGACGTGTGAATACCATCATATGAGTGAACGGAACAATTCCTGAATACCTCGGTGGTATAGGATCAGCGTTCTAAACCAAAGGTCCCGGGTTTGATAGTAGTGTCAAGGTGTAATTTTTCATCTATTTGATTATAATCAAGCTATGGCTCATTTACATAAATAAAATCATTCATCCCCCCCAAGCTTCGCCCTTTATATATAGAGCTTAATTTAGAGGAAATGCACCCACATTTATGTGGAGGGAGAGTGGAAAACCACCTTCATTGCACCCGACCGGGATCGAACTCTGATCTCCCCGTCTTCGGCAGCCTAGTCCAACACGAGGTTAGCGCGTTGGACCATGCGGCCACCGAAGCTGGTTTTCGTCAAATTAGTTGTAATGTGATTGCCTCTGTGGTCTATTGGTCAGAGTTCCCGGGTACAGATCCAGAGATCCCAGATTCGATTCCCGGCTCTTCCAGAATTTTTCTGTGAAGCTAAGGGTCTGGAACGGGGTCAAATGAGGAGCCACGCGAATAAACAAGTCTAGTCTAGAAATCTGAGATTAGTGGCCGGAGTTTTTGTCGTGCTGACCATATGACACCCTCTATCTTCAAAATGTTGGCGCTATTATCACTAAGAGAGACGGCCACTCGGTCGGTATAACTTGGTTGTAGGCTTGCTCTATGGAGTTTTATTAGTTGTAGTGTTGTTTATTCTAATGTCCGTAGAAAGCTTCTTATAGAGGGTAACGTGAATCAGTAGTAGATGCATATTGCAAGGCTTTTGCTTTCTAGTTTATAGATATATTCATAAAAAAATATACCACTATACATGAAATAATTTAATTCTAAAACTTCTTTTTATGAATGGCAATGAACAATTTCTTGTGTGTAGTCTTTTGAGTCGCATAATTTTTCAAATGGGATTCATTTGATTAAATATACATGTGATGCAACTGATATAAGTTTTATTCACCAGATAATTAAAAGAAAAATTGTATTATTAGAAATAAAAATATTGGACTAATTACTAAAGAAATAAATTTGTTGTAACACACCAATAGGGCGACTTTTATTTCTTCTCCAAACCACAAGAGAGATCTCGGCCCTAAATATTGTTTGCAGGTTAGTGTCTTTACCACATCAATCACTATTTAGAAATTAAGATTTTACTCTAGCACATTTTGACAAGATTCATGTGAATGTTATTTATTATTCACTTTTAAATTAAGAATAGACAAACTATATGTAAGTCAAATCCACTGTTTTACTCATAAATCCCACGATTCTTTGAAAATATACTAAACATAACATGATTGATTTACCATGTTATCACCTTACCTTCTAATGTTAACAACTTAGTGCCTTGAGCCAATCTGATCAGCTCTACCTTCTATAGTTACAAGGGCCATGAGCCAATCTGATCATCTTTT
>CABFOV010009086.1:0-20810 GCA_902141375.1 Timema poppense
CATGCGTATAAGCCCTGCTGATAGCGCTACAACCTAGCGAGTGGTGAGAACGCTCAAAATTTGTTAAATAATGGCGGCTAAACGAGTGCGAGGAAACAGATGGCGTCACGTGGGCGCAGAAGCAAAGTTGTCTTGCAAGTACTAATTTTGGTGTCTGCCAAAATGTTGGCAATATCTGAGTACAACGTTTACAAAATCTCATTTATTGTACTCAAATTTTGATAATTTGTTCTTGTATGCATATAACTCTACAAATAACTTATCCACTAGATAAAAATATTTCTTTGCTGGGGGTCCGAGTTTCAATCCTTGTCCCGGCACAGATTTATCTGACTGCCAAACCCTTCCTTCGCCTCTGACAAGACTTGTATTAATCACAACTTGTGAATGTGTGGAATGCCAGGCCTCCACCGTGGTTCGGATTCCACGTTAAAATGTAGGTCCTCCAGTTCATCTCACAATCACCCTAGCATTGCACATTCGCGTAAGTGCATGTAACCCGAACGGTTAGTAAGACGTGGTGATAATAATAATAATAATAATAATAATACTAATAATAATAATATAGAAATATTTATCTACCAAATTAATATCCATCCAGGATTCATAAAACCATCCCTAAGAAGTATTTTATTCTATTTTCTCGTTGCTGTTAACCACTTTTACTCCGTGTAAAACTACTTAAGAAATTTAATTTTCTCAAGCAACGATTTTTTTTTTTTTGAGGTTGGAGTGGTATCAAGTGTTAATCTAGTAGATATTCACTTGTCTTTGCAGTTTTTCTAATAGTTTAGTTTGTAAACATGCAAAGGAAATTAACAGTTTCCAGCAGTGCCTTAAAGTATGTTGGGCTCTTATAAAAAGTTATATAATAATGTAATCAGATTTTTTAAGTGAGCCTTCTTTTATTTGGTGTGTCATAACCTAATTATAAAGATAGAAGTTCCAATATACTCTGATGCATTTCATACGTTCAGATATACAGTCTTATTAAATTAATGTTTTTTTTATTTCAAAATATGGCTCATAACAAAATGTCTTATGATTGAGATTGTAACATTTTAAGTTTTATAATAGTAAATAAATGTTTAGATGTAACGCATAAACTTTTATTCTCTCTTATCCTTAAATAAAGACATTTATTAAAGACGCGTAAGATTTGTGAAATGAAATATTAAACATTGTTTCAGAAACATTAAGCCACCAGAGAGTATAAATAAAATAATGTACATTATTACGGAAACATTGAGTTAGGAAGAACATTTCTGTCCACCAAAGATGATAACAATTAATTTCACATTTCAAAGACCTCCATTATATATATATATATATTTGCTTATAGCTAATAAAATCAAAAGTGGAAATTTCCACTTATGTAAAAGTACCCTCAAAGTAATTTTCATGAAAAAATGAAAATTTGCCATTTTGTTTGTAAGGTTAACAAGTGCCTGGACATGAAAGTTGTTTTTAAAATCGTCAGAGCAGATTTCGAAAAAATTTATTTTATCTCTTTTTGTAGTAGTGTTATTAAAAATTAAGAATGGTTTTGTCTTTCATTATTGTTGCGTGATATCTACCGCATGCAGATGTTTGAAAATTAAAAACTAGTAACCCCTGTTCACGAACCTTTGCACCTTGAAGATGGAATTTTAAATTGTTGGTTAGATTTTTTTTTAATTTATTAAAGACTTGGATGGAAGAAATAAAATGAAGAGATTTTATTTCAGTTTGAAAAAAAAAATTACAGGGGTAATCTCGCAATTCATTGTGTTGTTACCCCAGGCAACGCTGGTTACTTCTGCTACTGACTGTTGAACCAAATATAAATGAATAACTTTATGATGCAAACCTCGGTTTTTTCTTCTGCAATAGAAAAACCAGACAGAGGCTGATCCTCCAGAGAAAAATGGAGGTTATTCAATTTGTCACTGACAACGCTCGCGGCTTAAAAAGAAATACCAGAATCTTTAACGAGAACTCTACTGAGAGAACCTGTTTTATTAATTTATATAAAGGGGACTGACGCTGTCAAGTTCACCGAGCCGTCAATTCTACCTGCCACCTCTAACGCCTCACAGAAGAGCTGCGTTCAAGAACTTGAGAAGTGATAAATTGCCGCCGAATAAAGTTAATTGTGTTGTTTTAGTTTTACGACAAAACCAAAAGGAAATAAAATATCACTTCAGTAAATAAGTATAATTTAACTTTCTAGGTATAATAATAATGTCAATAGTTTGTTACCTTAGCTCAGTCGGTACCGTGTCTGCCTATTGATCAAAGAGTCCTAGGTTCGATTCCCGACATGGCCGAAAATTTACCATTGAGGAAAATATGCGTTTGCCATTTCAAATTGATAAATTATTCGCTGGGGAATGGATGTTGTGCCTTTCTTAGTCTTAAGTTAGATTATAAGGCATATGAATTTTTGACAGGTGGTAGTGGAAAATATATGGCTTGACCCAGGCCACAGACTGGAAACAGTAATAGATGCAAAGTAAAATAATCCCAAAATTTAGTTTATATTTGTCCCAGGCATAGTAGCAACTTTTTAAACAAAGTTAATAGGTCCTATTCAAATTGCGGGATGCCCATGATAAATATTCAAGAAATAAGACTCATGTGTAGAGAATTAAACCAAAGCCCTGGTGCACAAACAATAATCAGTGTCTTAATCAAAGTTCAGATGTAAGCTGATCTCCAATCAGTCTTTCTAACCTCATATACAGTTGCACTAGTCCCGATTAGGACGTGATTTCTGATCAAATCTCTGGTCAAACTAACCAGCTAATTCTCTCCCATCAGCTGTTTGATTCGCCGATAATCTTATTGATGGAAGATATAACCTATACGTTTTAAAAACTGAAATAGTTGTGGAGTTATTATTTAGGTTATTAATTAAAGGTAATAAATGTGTTTTATATATTTAATTCGAATGAGACCTATTTTTAAAAAGGACTTCAACAGAACACGACCGTGAACAAGTTCGCAACGTGTTCCCGTAGATGGTAGCTCCATAATTATTTCCATCTAACTCAGTTATGGTTCAATATCGGTGGTGCAATGAGTACGCGCGTGAAAGTAGCAACGACAACACACATATTTATTATTAATAGTTACCAAAGTAAAAAGAACAAAACCCCGCCGATGGTGGATGACAATTATAAATGTATTCAGTGGGTCGATCTTATTGGCAGGTGTGCGATGCCAGTCGATCTATGGAATCTATAAAAACTTTACTCGAATGCATTCATCTAATTTTGAAATCTTAGTAAATTTAATTGGACGGAACATTTCTATAAAAGACACACCATTTAAAAATGTAATACCAGTTCAAGAAAGATAGATCTGACGCTCCATTTTTTAGAAAACGGTGAAACATTTGTTAGTTAGAGAATTTTTATAACATGTCAAAACAATCCAGTGAAGTGTGTAGAGCATTCCATTATTTTACAATCTGCTAAAATAAAAGAGATTTTTTTTAACTCAACACACACACAAAGAAATACACTCGCCAAAATATATATGTAGACTTACAAAAATCAAAGCACATGTACGACATTCAGACTAGAACAGGATCGTTGACGCGACGGGCAGAAACCGACAACTGGTGGATCGGGGCCGAACAGAACAACGAACCACTTTTGTTACTATGTTCTGTCCACACTTGTCGCGAACGTGTTGGTGTTAGTTGTTTTGTTCTAGTCTGGACGTGGCTTTAAGATGAAATTATACAATGAAGTTAAAGAGAATGATTGAGATCCAAAGCTGTTACAGGAAATAAATTGGCTTTTATTTAATCACATATAAATAAGATTTGAGATAAGGTTTAGAATGAGTACATTGTTGTGTGTATATTTTTATCAATATTCCTAAACATTGTCTAAACCCTTTTTATTATGGAACGAGCCCGATATTGCAATTTATTGAAATTAATATTTAAATATCAGGAAACCTAGGCTACCAGAGACATAAAGTTTATGCACCATAGCCAACCTTATGTATAGATTTAGGTCATTTCACAATCAGATTTTTCAAATACAGTGCTTTTTACAGTGTTGCCATGTATGTTTACTTGATTATTTGATCAGATCTATGGTTAGGTGATCTTATATTTTGATCTATAATTAACTTTGCTGTAAACTGAACTTTTATTGATCTAGTATCAAGCTAAATGGCAACCCGGTGATTAAAGAATCAATATAATGTTTGTGAAACCGGTCCTAAATGTTTATTCTGAATCAAAATTGTATTTATTTCATAAAAAAAAATCAACATACGGGGGAAAAGGCTATACCTTGATTAACGTTACCTTCCATACCACTTTAAAAGGTTCCGCATTGGTGGGCACTTAGACAAAGGTGCTAGTCTTCTTTCGGAAAGTTTGCTAGTGACGAGGAGTCTGGAGTTCAAATCTCAGATCTGTGTTTTAGTGGGGTTTTTTTTCTAAATGGTTTCCTACTTTATTTCCAAGCATATGCGGATAAATTTCCCCTAGAATCTACCCTCTCATCACTACCATGTAAGCACAAAATGCGAATATCTTGGATGGGTGGTGAGATTCGGTACACATAAAATACAACTAAGGAGAGTTTCGAAAAGCTTACTCACGAGAAATGGAATGAGTATCGTAGAATAGGAAAGTTCCTCAAATGATGACCTTGAATATAATACATACAGTACATGTGAACCATAACTTCCTTTGCGCAAACAGAAGGGCGGCAGCTTATTGTCCTAATTATCACCGACATCCTGCGCTAAGCAACAACATTAATTAGTGGTATCGGCTTACCTCTCTATTTGATCTCTCTCTCTCTCTCTCTCTCTCTCATGCGCTACGTTTCGTGTTAGACATTTGTTTCTGACCCTTCAGCATCAGCGTGCCGTAGAGAGATGTAATTACGTGCTCAAAGCCTTAGGGCACCATCACTTGAATTAGTGTTAGTAAATATTGAATAGTGACCAGTTAGTTATTCGATCCACTGGTTGCGTTTGGTTCAGTTACACTCATCCCATGGTCAAGGTTATCTGGTCACAGCACTTGTAGAAAGAATGGGGTGATGGTCGAGGGGTAGGGGGAACATAGTTGAGACGTTGAATGCTCAAAAAATTACCACGGTAGATTCATTAAATTCTTCTTGTCTTCTAAAATTTTGTGTGGGGTGGTTTAGACACCAAATGGTTTGTCTCAGAATACCCGGTGTTTTTTTTTTACTTTGGCACCACTGGTTTAGGGTGAGGGGTGTATATCACTTCTGCGTACTGTTTAATGGGGGTTTATATCACTTCTTCGTATTGTTTGGTGGGTATGTATACCACTTCTTCGTACTGTTTGGTGGGTATGTATACCACTTCTTCGTATTGTTTGGTTGGGTGTATATCACTTCACCGTGCTGTTTGGTGGGGTGTATTTCACTTCTTTGTATTGTTTGATGGAGTGTATATACCACTTCTTCGTGACCAAGTGGTCTAAGACGTCACTCTCATGTTAGAATGGCCTGAAGATGACGGTGAGACCAGGGTTTTATTCCAGTAGGATCTATTGAGCATGGTTTTCTCTAAGTGTTTACCTAATCTCCTACCAAGCAAATTCGGGTCAACTATCTTTAAAGTGCTTCCTTCCTCAATACTACCCCATTGGAATTATTATCATATATGTGTATAACCTGAACAGGTAATAAGACTTGGTGATAAATATATATCTTGAAAAGAAAGGTTAACATGAAATTGCCTTTTCGCAAAAATAATCAAAAATAGGATTTAGTAGAAATAGAGTTGCTCTCTACTAACACATTAATCACACACATTAATCTACTAGAAATTATATTTTCAACATTTTATTTTTTAGGTTTTCTCCGACCCCTCAGCTCAATCATTAGTCATTAGCGGCATTCGTTTACCGGGCTAAGGACCCCAGAATTCCCAGCATGTGCAAAACATTTGTCATTGGAGAGATAAAGGCTATATATTTTGATTGATTGATTGATTGATGGCGGAGCACAAACTGTCGTGTCTGTTCTGGAGCTAATTTTTTTATTTATTTAAATGTATTTAATAAATTTGCTGAGTTTAAAGTGTAACACCATGTCCTACACTTAACAAGGTAAAAATATAATTATAATTATAATTATAATAATAATAATAATAATAATAATAATAATTATTATTATTATTATTATTAGCACTGCGTCTTACTACCCGTTCGGGTTATACGAACTTACGCTAATGTGTAATGGTAGGGTGATTGTGAGATGAAATGAAGGATCTACAGTTTGACGTGGAATCCGAACCACGGTGGAGGCCTGGCATTCCTCACATTCATAAGATGTCCTTTCAGAGGTGAAGGAAGGGTTTGGTAATCAGATAAATCTGTGCCGGGACCGAGGATTGAACCTCGGCCGCCAGCACAGAAGTCTGACACCTTACCCCTAGACCGCCAGGTCACCTAAAAATATTATTAATAATTAATACTATTTTAAAATTTTATTAAGTAACTTAAAGAAAGAGAATAATAATACAACAGATGTTAAAAACTAAACACTTGTACTATCAAATTAAATCAACCAAATTCACAATCATTATTTAGTATATTTTAACAATTTGCTATTTCATGTTTCCAGCTGATCAAAACATAGGGAAACAGTTTGAACATATAGGAAACAAATTGTTGCCACAATGTTTGCAAACAATTTTACAAATAATGTTTCGCTTCCAGACCTCTAAGATCAAACATTGGTTTCTCGTTTATATATTTTTATTTCAAATAGTTCTTAGGCTCTCTACAAAATTGTATACTAAAAGGGCTTTTAGCATATTTTTTTTCAACCTCATTAAAACTATCTATTTTTCATCGATTTAATTTAAAACATTTCGTTTTTAGACAAAATATTTGTAGTCTTCTCATGACACACCCATTGCATTGTATTGGTATGAAATATGTATATAAGTTTAAGAGTTAGGTCAGTTGTCCCGCAAACAAGTCTAGACACGCAATCTTTGTTTCTTGTAACCCATTGGAAGACAAGAAACATCGTTACTTCTTTTGGAAATGCAGAGGAAAAGGGCAAACATGTTTCAAACATATCTCAAACAGTTTCCGTAAAACACACAAAAAAAAACCTTTCGTAAACAAGAGCAACATCATTAGCATATGTTTGCAAACAAAGTTTCCGGAAAATTATTTCCAAGTGAGCAATAATAATAAGAATAATAACTTGCAGATGTTTCAAATAATTGTTTATGTCGGTTACAAGAAAGTTGACGCGCCCATGAAACTCTCAATTTATGTTTTGCTTTCGCTTAATCTGCATAAATTAAAAAAAAATCCACTGGATGAATAACACGGTTGAAAGAAACGCCTCCATTATTATTAAGGGGAAAACCTACGACAAGGTCTTTCAAGTTTACGGACCCCAGAGCTAATAAAAGCTCGCCACTAAATTATAATGGAAACTTCCTTCCAATCTTGTGGTTCTGGTTTTGTTTTGCTTTGGTTTGTACGGTCGGAACGTCCCAAGAAGAACTTAAAAAATTTACTAAATCTATTTTATTGTTTGCATATGCCAAACCATGAACTCTACATCTAATACTCTTGAGGTATGGTGTCAATTTGGAGGTCTGCAAGATAAATGAAGTTAAGATTGTACCCATTTTTTTTTTTTAGCTAAAATGGAGAGAGGGGAGGGGAGGGTTGGGTGAAATCCTATGAGACAGGGCTTCTTAAACTTTTTCCACTCGTGATCCCCTTTCCCCCTAAAAATTTTGAGGCGAGACCGAGTAAATAGGTTTTTAAACTAGGTATGCGAATCAAACATTTACTGATAATAAAATATCATTAAAAAAATATTTTAAAACAATTCTGTTATAGGTCTACATATAATCTTATAATTTATGAAAGATGAAAACAAATGTCCATGCTAACGAGATGGATGTGCTTGTTTATTTTTATATAAAAAATTAAATCTTGGTTAAATATTTAATACTGAATAACGTGGCCAATCTTTAACGTTTATTAGAGTTGATCCATATTTTGATTTTTATAATCGTCAATGCTGAGAACGCCGCTTCGCATAAATACGTAATAAAAAATGGCAGAAGTATGTTTAGGGTCATTTCAGATATTGTTGGAAATTCTGTCCTAATCCCAAACCAAAATTAACTTTATGTTTTTTTAGTCAACTCAAGTTGTAAACTTGTGTCGCTTGATAACTTGATACTTACATTCAGAGGAATGACGATAGGAAAATATTAAAAGTCCTTATTTTCCTGTAAGTAAACTATTATATGTTTCTGTAAGAGCGGAAAACCTTTTCTGTACAGTAAAAACACTACATTTTATAAAATATAATAGTCTCTAACCCTAGCCGAGGTGTTTCTTGCAGCGTTCGTTGGCGTTGCGTGGTGTGGCGGCATGCTCAGTGCAAAGTGGGCATGTTGTGGGTTCAGAACCAAGGCTGCAGTAAAGTCTCGCGACCCCCACATTCAGCCACTTGACCCCATATGGGGTCGCAATCCACAGTTTGAGAAATCCTGCGGCCCCTAACAGGAGATGTCAGGGAATTATTTGAACGTGAATACTTCTTGCAGTGGTGACCTGGCGGTCTAGGGGTAAGGTGTCAGACTTCTATGCTGGCGGCCGGGGTTCGATACTTGGTCCCGGCAAAGATTTATCTGATTACCAAACCATTCCTTCACCTCTGACAAGACATCTTGTGAATGTGAGGAATGACAGGCCTCCACCGTGGGTCGGATTCCACGTTAAACTGTAGGTCCTTCATTTCATCTCACAATCACCCTACCATTACACATTAACGTAAGTGCGTATAACCCGAACGGGTAGCAAGACGTGGTGCTAATAATAATAATAATAATAATAATAATAATAATAATAATACTTCTTGCAGTTAATTACATTTTTGTGTTTACCATATTGGAGTTTGAAGCTGCCATAAGTTTTATATAACTCCAATAAGTTACTAGACTGATTGTCTACAAATATACCTGATTACTTATTAATAATATTTTCATGGGAGAGTGTGGGTGGGGTGAAGAATTTCAAACTCACTTTAAAAACACTCTTCTTGGTATGGTCATAAATGAAGTGACTTTTATTCGATGTTGGTTTCCCTGTATATAATTTATATACTATCTAAAAGGTTCTTGTAATGACGATCCCGCTCTAGTTTTGTTGTTTTGTTTGTAAGAAATACACATAGGCCTACTTGACGGTTATTTATATGTCCCCTAAAAACCGGTTCTGTTAAGCTATACTTGTGTTCTGCACTAGGCTTTCTGAAATCTAGGATCACGTACACGTGAATTTTATAACAATGTATTATAACTGATTTTATTCAAACTTTTACAATTATATATGAATTAAAATCTTATCAGTTGATTATTTTAAGAGCGTGAATGCTAACTAGCTTAGAGGAGGAATCCAACCAGGTATTTATTGCTAATTTCCGTGATGCATGTCTAACTACTCGCTTGGGTTATCCGCAACGTCGGATTACTAAGCACTAGTTTATGTTGCAATTTAGAAGAATAGTTTCTCAAGACTATATGACTAAAAACATGAATATTCCAACATATTAGTGGATGAGCTACCGGGGAAGGTTGGTTTGATTTTTAGATTTAAATATTCCAGACATATTATTGTTATTATTGTTAGCATCGCGTCTTACTACCCGTTCGGGTTGTACTCACTTACGCTAATGTGTAATTGTAGGGTGATTGTGAGATGAAATGGAGGACCTACAGTTTAACGTGGAATCCGGACCACGGTGGAGGCCTGGCATTCCCCACATTCACAAGATTCCAGACATAGCAAGCATTCCTTTTACCCTAAAACGTAGTAGTCTTACCCTGGCTGATAGCTGTTCAATGATCGGTTATCCCAGGCATAGTTGTGACTTTCACCGCAAAGTCGTTAAGTTTTGACCTCACAAGTTTGGGATATTGGAAACGAAAAATCAGAACTATTTTGGCTTGCCATCCGGACAAAATAGTATTTATATGGGTGTTTATAGTCTTTCGATGTGAGAAAATAAAAAGTCATCACCCTTTTTTTCATCAAATTATAAACATGTGAAAATGTTAGCAAAACATTCAATAAAAATAAAATTAATAAATAGTTAACTTAAAAATATATTAATCGCGTATTTGTATTCGTTCGGGCTATACGCATATATATTAATTACGCTTATGGGCAGAATTTAGAAAACGTGTACTAGTATTCTCGTGGAGCGAGAGATTGACAAACTATTTATTAAAAAAAACACCATCAGTATATCCTGTCAGAATTCGAACCCGACCTCCCTCTAATCCGGAAAATAAACTATAAGGCTGGACTTATAAACCATCTACCCACCGGCACTGGCATAATTATTTCAATCAATTATTTTACTTAGTACAAAATATGCCATAAGATGTCATAACTTATATTCTAGACCCTTGATTTTTAATTGGTCTAACGTCTAAATTTAGTAAGGTATAAGAAAATATTGTATGAATACCAAATTGATAAAGAAAAACTTTGTGCCTTTAGTGTCATAATCACGATTAGCTTAATTGCTACGCAACGTTCACTTAATGTTCAAGTGGCATTAATAACTCGAACCATCATTGCCGCCCTTATAAAAGTACACCACCTATCCCTCCCTATCTTGAGCTAGTTCTTTCCATCCAGTTCACCTCATTACACCCTATCCGTATCTTGAACTAGTTCTATCCAGTCGCCCTCATTACAACCTATCCCTGTCTTGAGATAGCTATATCCAGTTCCACTCATGACACCCTATCTCTTTCAGGTTCATTCTAATGTTATCCTCCCATCTGCGTCTAGGTGTTCCCAATGGTATATTCCCATTGAGTTTACCTGTCAGTACCCTGAACAAGATTTTAGAATCTCCCATGCGCACTGCATGTCCTGTCCACTAACCTACGAGAGCTGATTATCCTAACAATGTCTTGTGATGTGTACAGGATGTATAACTCATCCTTGTGTATCCTCCTCCACTCCCCAGTAGCCTCATCCTTTTAGGATCAATTATCTTCCTTAGTACCTTGTTTTCAAACATCATACATTGGTTATCAGCCTTAATGTTCAAGTAGCGTAAATAAATGTAGTTTGTGATCGGGATTCACGCAAAATATTGTAGCAAATCGAGAAAAACATATACAAATATTTGGACTGTTCAAAAACAACTTGTAGGGGCCTAAGGTAAAATGAATCTCAATTATTAGTAATGGCAGCTTAATAAAGTGTATGACATTTCGGTGTTTATGAGATGCAGATAAACACACTATACTGACGAAGTCATCTGCACAGCACAAACAAACACAAATGAATTACTAAACAGCCGTATTGATGTTGCTGGCAGCATTATTGGCTGACGGGAACAAGTGGCACACTTCACGTAATGCAATGTGAAAGATATTTGAGATCCCAATAAACGTAATGTTCACTTAACATTAAGTAACGTAACATAACACAAAGGGCTCTCCTCGAATTTTCGAATGGAAGCCATTACGATGCAGTTAACTTAACTTTCACTTAACGTAAGTGTCGTTTAAGGGAAAACTTTCACGTTAAGTAAGCGATAAGTGGAGGTTACCTACCATATGCTATAACTTGCCAATAATGTTGTGAGCAACGTCAATACTGTTATTTAATACTCCATTTGTCTGTGTATGGAATGCAGACGTTCTTTTAAGTATAGTTTGTTCGCGTCTCGTAAAATCTGAAATGGCATGACCTCTTGTTACACTTTGTTGTATATCCAGTAAAGTTTATATTGCGAGTACTTGCAGCCTAATCAGTATTGAATGCTTGGATTACATTTTAATGAGGAATTTATTTCCAAACAGTACAAATTCATTGTCTGCGCTTTGCTCGAGTTTTTAATTTACGTGAATCCTGACTTGCGTTTCATGAACATTAAGTTATTATTGTATTACGTGGGCGTTAAGGTGAGCGTGATTCCGAGATTAAACAACTCTTGCGTTAAGTGAACGTCAAGTAAATAATAAGATAAGTTCATTGTAATGTCTTAAATTTAAGAAAACGCTAGAATAGTCTTCACTTTATAGGAACTATAAGGTGATCGTTTTCTCAGTATTAGTTAAAGTTGTTCATGTGTGTAACCAGCTCTACCGTGTATTTCGACAGTCGCATTGACGTCCAGATGTTAAGAGTTGACGACACTAGTGATAATTACCCCCACACTGATTCACTCTACAGTCAGATCGTTAATGAGCTATTATTACTTTTATCAGGCTGTTAACACAACCAAAGGGTTATTAACACCTGGGTCCACACCTATGGCGGATCTCAAGTCGCTTGTGTATCGCCTGGCTACTTAAATCACGTGTCCCACAAGGTATATTTTGGATTAACATTCGAAGACCAACACCAGTGGACATGGGGACAAAGGAGTCTGTTCTCGTCTAGTCTGGTTTGCCAGTGACAGAGAGGTTGGGGTATAGAGTCCTGGAGTGTGCACTGAAGTGATTTTCATAAATCGTTCTCTACATTTCCTTCATGCCAATACTGGTATACTTCCCCTAAAATTAATGTTACTTTCTTTATCCCTAACCCGTTAGTGTAGATATACGAATGGATAGTTACGCGCCATGCATATTATATGCAAGACATCTAGCTACCCATTCGGTGATCCGTGTATATATAGGCTACATTATTTCTGTGTCTAAAAAATATACACTATATATATATATATATATATATAGTGTATATTTTTTATATTGTAGCATATATATATATATATATATATATATGCTACAATATCTCTGTGTCTAAAATATACACACTAAATAAATAAACTTTAACATAGAAGTAGGGGGTTGAACCTATTTTACAAACATACTTGCAACACATTATATATATATATATATAAACACATATATGTATAAACATATATACATAAACATATATATATATATGTAAACATATATATTAACTATTATTATTATTATTATTATTATTAGCACCACGTCTTACTACCCGTTCGGGTTATACGCACTTACGCTATTGTGTTATGGTAGGGTTGATTGTGAGATGAAATGGAGGACCTACAGTTTAACGTGGAATCCGAACCACGGTGGAGGCCTGGCATTCCCCACATTCACAAGATGTCTTGTCAGAGGTGAAGGAAGGGTTTGGTAATCAGATAAATCTTTGCCGGGACCGAGGATTGAACCCCGGCCGTCAGCACAGAAGTCCCTAGACCACCAGGTCACCTTTCACTATTTTGAAGGAGTGATACTTTCCCAAACTTGAAAATAAATCCTTCTTTAACTTAAGAGGCTGCATTGTTACACGTGTGTTTTGTTCAATATGTTCAACAACCTCATTTTTTGTTTTATAGATATGTATATATAACAAAATATATGTATATATTCTGTTTATTTAACGTGTCATTTCTAAACACGGAGATTATACATTCATGCGAATTGTAAACTAACTTATATAAACCTAATATCATTTCCTCATAAAATAATAGACTCCAGAAGTACGTATTTATAAAAGTTTGAATACGTTAAAGAAAAAACTTAATATATTTACTATATTTGTTTTCGTCTGGTAGAGAATTAAAAAAAAAACTATTTGGAAGTGATGACTGGAAGTGTCTTTGCTGGTGTTAACCGGTTAATCATGCGGGACGTGGACTGGACCACCTTCGTGCGCGTTTGTTTGTGAATACGATTTGTTACCAGTGTGTGTTTGCAGGCTTTTTCATTTTAATGAGCTCTAGGACACACATAGCAAATAACTTGACATTCTACGAAAAGGGATTTTTGCTATTTCGAGATGACACATTTTTAAACTCGTCGAAAACGGATTCCCCCCCCCCCAGTATTTATTGTGTACTTTCTGAAAAACCCACATATCACTCACTACATGACTTACAAACTAGCTTCATCATACAATCACATTACCCTGACTACCAGGCGTTGATTCGTTACTGTAAAGGAGGTAACCCCAATTCTATCAGAATACACTTTTCAGTCATGTCGGGAAATAAACCCAGGCCTCTTATATCCCTAAGTATGGAAGTAAACGTGCCATTGATATATTAGATTTGTTCCGGTTGGCTCTTTATTTCATGTTTCCTGTCTTACTATTCAAGGGCCTATTTTAATTTTGTACATTCAGAACAAAGATTGCTAACGACTTAATCTACTTTCACTAGCCCACATTGGTGGGCACGCTAGTCTGATTTGCCAGTGATGTGCAAATCAAGGTTCGGATTCTGGTTGGGTGCACTAAGAATGATTCTTTCCTATATAGTTTCCTAAATGTGTTTCACATAAATTTGGAAACGTTTCCTTGAAAAATTCTATCTTCTTATCCCATTATATTAATTAAATGAGACTATCCAGACAGGTTGTATGATGCGGTGGGGATAAATATGTGTTAGGGTTCGGCCAGACTGACAAGCGTGCGAGCGAGCGCACAAGCGACTGGGTGGCCAAACTGGCGATTGAGCGCGTAATTAGCAGACCCTAGTTCATTAGAGAGGATGTCTCTGTCAAAGACACTTGGTACATCTCTGCTCCTCGAAAATTCTTACAAGAAATGGCCACTTCTTCCCAAAGTTTGTCTGTAAGATCCCATCTTCTGCACATGGTCTTGACTGAACCTCGCCAATAAGGCCCTCTTTATTCACCTTCACCATGTTCACTAATCAATAAACACGCACCCTCTGAATACTTAGAAACACCTAGGACGGTATGCGAGAACGTAGTGAATTCTTAGGGGACCAGTTGTGTGATCCCGAGTACACTATCGCTCCACCATTTAACCTATGATGACGCAAGCAAACCCACGTAGCATCCACTTCCTTCCGTGACGTAATTTGGGGTGGGGGTGGGGGGTCAAGTAGCCAGTGACGAGACGATTCTATAACATTGCAAATATTTTTAATGTACTGAAGTGCTTTAAAATCAGATTAGCCGCACCAGTGGCGGAATGGTGCGTTGCACTCGATAGCTTTTGACTGGGAGGCAAAGGTTCGAATCTTGGCTGAGTGAACTGAAGGTGATTTTTAAAACTTATTTATTGTTGTGGTTTTTTCATACTCTCTCCAAACTAATGGTGATTATTATTTGTAAAGGCCTACTTTGATTATAATATTGAAGTATTTTAACATATCGGGTTTGCATAGGCCTATATAAATTATATTATTTATGGTCTTACCAATTAAATTAGGCCATTAATAGCAAGTGTGTTAAACCTATCACTGATAGAAAAAAGTCAAATATCATGTCAAAATGAGAAGTTTCCCAGCACTCAATGAACCAACATACAATAATATTGCCTAGCGCCTGTAAACTAGACTGTACCGGGTCGAGCGCGCGCGCTTGAAAAATAGAGACAGTTCTATTTTTCAAGCGCGCTCGCTCCAGTGTGGCCACCTCCCATTACAACCAATGTGTTCTATTTTATATTTTAGTCGCTCGCGCGCTCAGTCTGGCCGTACCTTTAAGCATCCAAATACAAGAATATGGACTTATTAATTATAAAAAAATTATGTTTTAAACTAAAAAACTAATATATTTCCAATTTTAATTTGTTAAAATGCTTGACGGTGAATCATAGATTTGAGATTTGCTCATCGTAGCTGTTTAAACGTGAGACCGTGATCGGAAACGGCTGATTAGAGTCAATAAGGCAAACTTTGCTAATGGTAGGATGACGAGTAAAGCTTCACATGGTCAAATTGTGTTGCAAAGGAATTGTTTATATATTTAGTATCTGGCGAAAACTGCTTTCGATTACACTAACATAGTGTTTTTTAATATGCGTTGAATCTGTTCGATACAATATTTATCACAATAGTCTTAAAAATACCACGTGTAGCTTCACATATTATAACTAATTGAGAACCAATAGGAAATTAATAAGTATTTCTGAGTATTTAATACCTTACGTACGTGGAAAAGGGGAGTTTAAACCCCTTCCTTTAAGAAATGAATTTACATTAGATAGAACAATATAAATATAATGCAAAGTTGAATGTATATCTTGGACCAACTGGGACAAATTGTTGGTACCGATGTGTCATAAATGGTTGAGTGCTGCGAATGATTGTGGGAATTTTTGTGCTTAATTTTTTATCGTACCAATAAGATACAAGTATTTAAATAATTTCTTATCACTTAAGGAAACAGCTCAATAATATTTTATGTGTCACCATAACTATATCACCTTGTTAGGTTATTGTAACTTTAACCAGTTAATCTAATCATAAAACAATTGATTATTGACCCTCCTCTCCTTACAAAAGTCCTGCGCACGGCCCTGATAAACACATAAACCACCTAATGTTTTACCTCTAAGCCATTGAGAGTCAGCCCACTTCGGTGGTCAAATAGTCTGAGATGTCTCTCAATAGACTGAACTGCCGAAGATGGGGAGATTGAGGGTCGAATCCCGGTGTACTGATTGTGGTATTTTCTAAATGTTTTTTCCAATCTTCCTCCATGCAAATATGAGTACATTTCCTCTAAATTTAATCCTTACTCATTCCTAATACACTAGCTTAATTAGTACATATGCTTATGTCAGCTTATTTTAGCACCGCGTCTTAATACCCGTTCGAGCTTTAGCGGTGCGGTGCTAAATAAAATAAGCTGACAATCAGCATTCAATGTTGGAAGGTAAAAATCAATATGACCCCCCTATGCCCTCCCCCCTTTTTTATCTGTGGTAAACTAGCTCTACATTTGGAATATTCACTTGGCTGCTCAAGGTAAAATCTGCATGCTAAAAGCAAATAAGCGGTACGTCCGTTATAATCGTCGCGAGCCAGCTCTGTTATGTAACAGCACGGCAGGCTGAACACAAAGTGTAAAACTGCACGCTCTGTGATATTTCACATACTTCAGGGGATTCCCGGGCAGCAACCGAGGGGCAGAACTAGAACTCGTTTAGTAAAGAGGGAACAATTTTTCCAAGTCTGTGGCAGTTGATCGGACTGATTATTATGTGTGTAAGGTTTTACCAAACATAATTGTTTGTGACGAGTTTTTTCCCAGACCTAATAATATTTCGAACTCGGCCCGGTTTCTTTCTGAGTTCATACTTTATTTATTTTTTTATTTTATTCTCTACCATTTTCAGCTCATTTCCGGTCTTAAAATTTAGGAATTACTTGTGCTAATGATTATGTTTGTTATTGCATGGGGCTGAGTAATACAAATATTGAAATTTGCTGTTTAAAACTTTGTTAGTTTTAAACGCGTCTTACTAGCCTTTCAGGCTATAATCACACGTAATAATTACGCTAATGTGCTTAGGGATGAGTAAGGTTGAATTTAGAGGAAGTGTACTCGAATTTTTATAAAGGGTGAGTGGAAAACTATTTTGGGAAATTAAGTATGTACGAAAGTAGAGAACTAACCAGCACTGACGTCGACTAGACTTGAGGCGTTTCCAAACTCTGGGTGACTTTTAATTCCTAGGCCTTTATACGTAAAACTTGATAAACACACGTTAAGACGACGTCTAAAATGTCTGATTGCAACACCATTGACAATACCCTGTAAGTAGAAACCTGCGTAGATGAGCACGCTGACTAGACTAAACGTCAAGGGCGTCATTTCTGGTTTACATGTGACGTAGAAGTTGGTGTCTGATTCCCAGCCATGTGTTCAGAAAATGTTTCTACTTTTACTAAATTGTTTCTTTCTTTTCATCCAAGTGAATGTGGGTATATTTCTTCTAAATGCTACCTTTCTAATTTACGTAATTAATGTGGATATCCCGTATGAAAAGAAAGACAAGGAGCACACAAAAAAAACAACTAGTGAAGCGTAAAGGATGAGAGTTTCCTAAAACCTGTTTCCAGAAAAGCAAGTGGTCAAGATTTCAAGATTTGAAAACTCTTCGTACCTCACCAAAATAATGACCTTGTGTAGTCCCAAGGACCAAGGCTGTAAACAACATCTTGCATTCATTATTCATTTGGGGGAAAACACAATTTCACAATAAACTATAACCAACCTTCCAGGAATGTTGAGTAGTTTTAAAAGGGTAGATTTGGTTAAGATAGCTGTCGGGAGTGGGGGGTGGGGGGGGGATTCATAGCCATCTTCTCAAGGTATCCTAATTCACTTTAAGGTCAGGATGTAGGGAATGCGAGAAAAAGTCCAGTGTTTTCTGCAGTTTTTATCACAAAATAAATATTTTTTGGCCAAAACAAATAAAATACCGTATTTATTCAGTACAAATAATGGAGTTTAATTTTATTCATATGGTGATATCAACAGTGGTTGAACATCTTTCATGAGAATAGTGGCATTAGATGACAAACTTTTTATATGAAGAGAAAACGTTATCATTCAATTCTAAGAGACCCTTTACAGATATTCAGGAACTCTTGAGGTCACCATGTTAATAAAATTAAACTTTTTATGTTTTTTCTGAAAAAATATTTATTGATTTTGACAACAACAAAAATTGTTATAGAAACTTCAAAAACACTGGCCTTTTTCGCGTCCCCTACATCCTCACCTTATAAAAAACAAAGTCCTTGCTATATAGATAATTGACGTAAGGCGTTTTCACTATTGCACTTGGTCAAAGTTAACAGAAATGCCTGGTCTCAAATATTAGATCAGTGTTGGTTTTCCTCCCTGCGTCTTACTACCCAGCCAGGCTTTACCCATTTTATTACACTAATTATAGGAATTAATATGGTAGACTTTAGATTAAGATACGCTCATTCATGCGGAGGGAGAGTGGGGTACCATTTCGTTAAAACTACCCCCAGTACATTCAGAAGGAATGGGAACCCTGAACTTCCCACTACCAACAAACTAGAATAAATGAGCTTGCCAATCATATTGCACGTCTATTGATGTGGGTTCTGAAATGTTCACTGGGGTAGTTTTCCCTACTTGTTAAGATTGTACGCATGTTTTATAATTACTCTAAGGGGATAGGGATGAGGAAGAAACCACATTACTGGGTCTTTATTATCTTTATAATAATAATAATAATAATAATAATTATTATTATTATTAGCACCGCGTCCTACTACGCACTCAGTTTATACGCACTTACGCTAATGTGTAATAGTAGGATGATTGTGAGATGAAATGGAGGACCTACATTTTAACGTGGAATCCGGACCACGGTGGAGGCCTGGCATTCCACAAGTTATGATTAATACATGTCTTGTCAGAGGTGTAGGAATGGTTTGGTAATCAGGTAAATCTGTGCCGGGACCGAGGATTGAAGCCCGCGCACCGGCACAGAAGTCTGACACCCTTCCCCTAGACCACCAGGTCACCTTGGGTCGGGGTTTGAATCCAGGATGTCTATTATGAGGGTATTTTTTACTAAATAGTCTCCCGCTCTCCATCCACACAAATGCGTAAAACCCTAACAGGTAATAAGGGGAAGTGAAGGTAAAAACATAATATGAATCGTAAATGTGCAGTAAATGTATTTTATTTAACAACTAGCTTATTATTTTGTCTAGACGTTATTTGTTTATAAGTTATCTATATTCGTCTACCATCAGAAATAAAAGATTAAATATATATTTTATCAGCTACTTCAACTATCGTAAGTTTTCACTGCTCATGGATTTTTGACAGTCCACTATCGGTAAGCTTAAGTCTATATAAAGGGTGTCCTAACTTTAGTCAGTTAACATTTTCGATATTGTATTATTGTATCTATAGCAAAGCTGTGAATATATTTGGGCTAGTATTGGAGTTCAAACTCCTCCCTAAAAAAATATCGCTATCGTAATGTATTTTTTGTGCTAGACTACTATTCAATATCTAGGCTAGTAAATAATTAGGGCAATAAAAATTATTGGTCTTTACAACCCTAGTTATATATTTTTTTAAAGTTTAAAATTTAAATCACTTTAAACGTTAAAAAAAATCCTTGCATTTCTTTTTGAGGTAACTCGCCACGTCTTGCCAGCACAGGTGAAACCTCTAACCAACCAGCCCCCACCCCCTCCTTCCCCAACTCGACCCACCATGAAAATGGACACGGTCT
Organism: Timema poppense; assembly: GCA_902141375.1. Taxonomy (NCBI): domain Eukaryota; kingdom Metazoa; phylum Arthropoda; class Insecta; order Phasmatodea; family Timematidae; genus Timema; species Timema poppense. The sequence continues at coordinate 20,039 of CABFOV010009086.1, forward strand.
TGTAGAAATATCCCACGTATTAAAATTACTGTCATATTTTAAATATATTACATCATTTTAAAGCTATCTCAATATAACACGTGCTCTTAACCTATGGTCTACAACTCACGTGATGTGGAATGGAATAAAATATGGGTCAGTCCATATGAAAAGGTACAGAAAATAAATAAATGGTTGCTCATCTATTTTTTTAAAATCTATATTTTTTTTTTCTAAATTACCCTTACATGTTGGTAGTTCAAAATGACTATTATTTTATTTTTATTAGTTTTGGTTTTCGCATAGTGGCCATATTTGTTTTACTGAAATAAAAATATCTCGGACTCTGTTTGATCAATCCACATGAGCGAAGAATAATTTTGTTTGGAAAGTAAAGGGCTACAAGTTTGTGTATGTTGCATTTTGAACTAATCTCAATTCTAAAGGGTGAAATTTTTGCCTAAAACTCTAGCTTTTTATAAAAGAAAATCCAGTTTTCAGGGGAAATATTTTCACTAAGGAAAAGAGTCAACAAGTTACAATTTTTTATACAAGTAGACATAAACTACTTGTCCTCACACACCAAGCTTCAAACCTGATAATTGACCCCCTTTAAAAAAAATTCAAATTTTGGGAAAATTGAAAAAATCGCAATTTTCAGAGCTTAATATATCAGGTGAGGGAAGAGATAAAAATCTGAAACTTTGGTCAATAATAGTAAAATATAATAGTATTATACACACAAAAATTTGAGTTTGAGAATTGTCTACAAGCTGAGATACTGAAAAGACAA
>CABFOV010009087.1:0-20793 GCA_902141375.1 Timema poppense
TGTGAATGTGGGGAATGCCAGGCCTCCACCGTGGTTCGGATTCCACGTTAAACTATAGGTCCTTCATTTCATCTCACAATCATCTTACCATTACACATTAGCGTAAGTGCGTATAACCCAAACGGGTAGTAAGACGCGGTGCTAATAATAATTATAATAATTTACCATGAAATTTTAATATTTGAAAACCTTATCATTTAAAAATGTTATTTCTATTATTATTTGAGTTATTTAACATGTATTTTCTGGACCAACTGATTATATAAGCGCACGGGAACTTCTATGAGTGAGCGCGAAAGGACTTACTAATTTGTCCAGGAAAGGTATTGTCACAAAACTTCCAGGGTTTCTTTATATACCCCAAAAGACATGGGACCGATGGATTTACTTCCCCTCCGAAGGAAGTTGTGCAACTGATTTATAGCGCCCAAGAAAGAATTCGTTGACCTAAACTAGTTTTGAATTTAAATAACTGGGGTACATTTAATTAGTTTCTTTAATTTTTTTTAAAATTTGGGGGTTCATTTGACTATCCATTATTACCATAGCAAGGTACGAGTAAACTTATAATTTATAATTGTGTTTCACTTGATTGCCAGTGACAGGGAGGCTAGGGTTCAGATCTCCTTAGGGTGTTTATGACTTACTTTTCTAATCCTATATTCATGCAAGGCCAACTTATTCGTGATGACCCAATAAATAGCACCTGTTTTAAAACCTAATAATAAATAAAATTATTTACTATGCAATAACCCGCCTCGGTGGCGTAGTTGGCTAACGCACTAGTCGTGTTGAGCTCGACAGCTGATAATGGGGAGATCAAGGTTCGAATCTCGGTTGGGTGAACTGGGGGTGGTTTTTCCTAAATTGTTTTCCACTCTCCCTCCACGCAAATGCGGGTTCAATTCCTCTAATTCAACCTTCTTAATTCCTAATCCATTAGCGTAATTAGTAATTAAGGCGTATAACCCGAACGGGTAGTAAGACGCGGTGCTAAATAATAAGAAAATAATAATACTATGCAATAAAATTAACATAATTTTATTTCATAAAATAAAATATAAGTAAGATATTGAATAAAGAATCTGCTACATATCCACTAGTTATGTTTTGAAATTATATTTAATGATCATAATATATTTTATTTCAATTGAAACTAAATATCAAACATAATTGTTTGACTCTCAAGAATATTTTTTAATCTAATAAAATACCTCTAATTGTATGATTTAACATACATGTCTCACAAAAACCTCTAATTGTAGGACTAAACATTTATTTTGTTACAATCATTTTAATAGTTTAAAAAAATACCTTTGATTTCATATTTTCTACCAAAATTAATCTTATTAAAGGAATTTTGTAAATTATTTCTTACTACTATTTTAAAGTAGGTAATAAATTTAATGTAAATTAAATTTGAATAGAATATGAATATTAATTTTAAATGAATATCTGAAATTAAAAAATAGTGTAGGTTTTTGACTTATGAAAATTCATTATTTCTCTCACTGCAATGCTTAAAAAAACTATTTCAAAATTAAATTTTGAATAAATCGCTGGTGTACTTGTTTGGTGGACACGTAAATGTGAATAAATATTCCTAAATTAATCAAAAAAATATACTAGAGAATTCTTAAGAATATATTTGAGACTGGATTCTAATATTAATTCTCTTTTATTTTAGATATGTGTATTACTTGGGTTGGCTATCAGTGACCTACAATACCTAATGCTACAGAATAAAACCTATAAACTTCACCAAGACCAACCATAAAGTTTATCTTAAAACATAATACACTCAAACCTAATCACGCCATTCCCCCACGGGCTAGGTAAGAAACCGCGTACATAATTCAAAAAACAACTCCGTACTTAATATATCCTCACTAACTTTCTCTACATTTCCCTATCCTTGTATACTACCTTCGCTTCAACAACATCCATACACAGAGTCATACATGCTCTTTTATTCTTAAAACAATTAAAGTTTATCTTTTTCACACAATAATATACAACATTTAACCAGAAGCTTATGTACCATTCGCATCTCATTAATCATTATAACATTCAGCTAAATATATCAAATTTAACGTGATAGCATGTGTCTATAGGATGCTGTCAAGAATATTGGTACCATATATCCAAAGACTTTAAAAATAGTCATCATTTAAAACATTTTATATTATTATTATATATAAAAATATATAATATATCAAAATGGAAAGATACAGATCACATGAATCTACTTAAATATGCAAATAGTTTTAGTGACTATTGTAATAATTTTCAGACATTCTTCTTCACAGAGAGTCCTTGTAGATATGCGTGTTAGAACATTCTAAATTAGTATATAGGAGACTATTTTCATGCAAGTGATTTTAACCACACTCATACTTGTAACTAGTGTTATCCTTGTTTCGACCTGTTACCAACCGTACAAGAGTGGCAAGACTTTGTAGCGCCCTACTAGTTGTGGTTAGACTTCTTGCTATAATGTACTGTGAGGCACAAATACTATCCAGCAGGCGTTACCATAGTTTGCTGTACATTTTCCCTGAAATGTTTTGTATAGTGGTGTTTTTACGGGTAGCAGTAGGTATTTCATATCAAACAACCACAAAATAATTCTACCAATAAAATTTAGGAGTTATTCACTAAATCTTATTTAAATAACGAACCAAAAATGAGTAATCTTCCATTTTAGGCAGTTAATTTTTATCTATTTAATAGTTTATTCTTCCAGTTTTACACACACATAACACTTAAACTTTCATCCCAATGAAACCTACATTTAGCCCCTGCTTACAATAGTTAATTTATAATTTCAAAAATTTGAATGTTCATGTTTTATTATTTATAAAAACATAGTGTGTCATATATGTTTTTATTTCTAGAGTTTTATTAATATATACACAAACATTGTTTATGAAAAACCCGGATGCCCCAAGTTGTGGTGAGATTTAATAAATACTAGTAGAAAATATCTACTCTATTACTCTTATATATGCAGAAGAATATAATTAGTTGTAATCTTTATTCAATCGTTTATTAAAAACTAACTATATTAAAAAAATAAAATTTGAACTTTGCTTAGAGCTATGTGACATGCTAGCAACAGCATTTATATACAGGAATAAATATATTTTTATAATTATATGGAGATCTATCGTTAAGCAGTTTAACAAACGTTATTTATCGGTAAGATTAAATATTTTAAAATCATGGATGAATACTTAACAAAGAAAAGTATTATACATAATATATTATATATATATATATATCCTATATAATATGTATATTACTGTAAGCGTATATATTATATTTAAATATATTTATATATTACTGTAAATTTTTGAAGACCAGTAAATCTTATAATTTACCGATAGATCCTAACACTACAAATTTTGGGAGGTTAAAATTAAACATATCTTATAAAATATCTAAATGTTCAATTTTTACCGTGGATCATTGTTAAATCTTACCATTTACTGGCATGTCTTCGTAAAATTATCATAAATATTATTTTAATTAGCTATCTGTACTATTTTATTTAGCTATTTTGCTACCAAACATTTTAATTCCAGTAGGATAGGTTATGTTAGTTTAGGGTAGGCTAGGCTAGATTAGGATAGGTTAACTTATTGGTTTACCATTAAGAGGTTGTCATAACTAGAAAAAGTGATCCCCTCTACCACCAAACTCTATTCTACATATTTTTTATGTTCCTGATTCACTCTCTTTGTTTGTGTGTTGCAATAGTTAACGACCAATAACTTTTCCTAACCTAATCTAACAAAGCCTAACTTATCCTAGCCTATTGGATTTAAAATTATTAGTGTTAAAACAAAAATCGCCATCTAAAACGATACATTTAATTAATATAATATTTATGATTACCTTTGCTAAGACATGTTGGTAAATTTACTTTAGTGAGCTAATAAAATCTCAAAATGTAAACATTTATAATAAATTTTGGAATTTTACGATTTGATATTGGTAATGTTAGGTTTTACCGGTAAATTATAAGATTTAATAGTCTTTGAACTTTACAGGAATATATGTATATATAATATATACTCGTATGTGTGTGGTTGTGGGTGACGTTTAATAACAATTATTTTTTCATTAATGCTTTTGAAACATCACATATATATGAATATATAAATATATGCATATAAGTATTAGCATTATAAACTTTCAATATAGCATGGTGTGTTTTAGCAACGTCGGCTAAGCGTGCTGTTTCAATTTGGATTGCAGTAGATATAGACTAAGGTCACAATATACTAGGTTATTTGTATTAGCAAGATATTGACCATGTAAACCTGTAAAATTACTCAAAGATGGGAATATTTTGCATCATTTTATAAAAAACAATAAATGTGGTCATTTAACTTAACCGCCAAAACTATTCAATAATACGTGTTAGGTGTAATGTTGCCAGAAACAATTGACAATAAGACTGAATACCTCTTTATTTTTTTTATCGTCTTATCTTCTTTGGCCTATCCCATTACAAAGGCTGTAAAGGGGAGGTAAGTCTTTGATTCTTTTAACTATCAGTTTTTTCTCATCAAATATAATATATATTTATAATTTATATGAATAATTTGATGCTGACGAAACTATATCTGGTACTTGAAATTTAAAATAAATTGCTTTTTACTGATTTCCTGCTTACAAAATATATTGACATATTTTTACCTTCATATGACCTCTATAAAAGAGAAAGAATTTTAACCGTTTAAAAAATTGAATCCCAGATTTTGATTAATGTCAACGTTTCATTAACCCTGAACTTTTAAAGAGATTTTCACAAAGCCATTTTACCAATCGGGCAAACATTTGTATTTAGAGTTTTAATAATGTTCCAGAGAGGTGCTTAGTAAATTATAGAACAATATTTGTATATGCACAACATCACAAACAAAATGGCTTACCTATTTTTTCCGAAATAACTACCTACCTAGGCAGATATTTACAATTTTGATCAAACTTCCAAAACTTTCTCCGAGGTAAATTATTATTGAAAATGTGTAGATTTATTCAAAATAAAACAAATAATTGATTTTTTATAAAAAAAACAACATTTTTTTTCCGAGCTATAGTAAAATGTATTTTTTAACTTAAATCTGGAAAAGGAGGAGTTGAAAACTTAAGAGTACTTTTATCTTTATTAACAAAATGAGGAGTTTGTCTGACATGAGCATAGCGCACGCATAGGAGATTTTTGAAACTAGTAGCATCTCGAAGAAAAATTAATTAAAAAGCCAAAAAATGATGTTATAGCTGCAAGATAGATTTAGTAATATATTTAGTACATTTGTGCAATGCGCGTTATGGTATGCATTGTGCACGATCATGTACCTTTGGAGAGCGTAATTGTAAAATTTGGATTATATTTACTTTTTATTCTATTTAACCATTATACCCATTTAAATCCTTTCACCATTTTTCCCTTTTTATTATTTCTCTTAATACTTTTTAACCTTCTTTAATTTCTTTCACCTTTTTATCCTTTAAGCTTTTAATCGTTTTTTTCCTTTTAATCTATTTTACACTATTAAAACATTTTACTAACCCTATTTACCCATTTTGAAAAATTAGAATAGACTTAATTTCTATTATTTTTTACACATTTATGTCCTTTTTGTACTTTTACACCTTTTTACTCTTAAATATTTCTCACCCTCTTTATTAGCCACGTGGTTTAACACTCTACTATTGCAGTTGACTAGACTGCCCAGGACCAGGGGATTGAGGTTCGAATCTTGGTCGGGTGTACTGGGGAGGATTTTCTAAAAGAGATTTTCTCTCTCCCTCCAAGAAAATGCGGGTATATTTCCTCTGAATATAGCTTCAAGAAGGAATAAAAATAAATAAATCTGTTAAAATGTGTATAAAGTAACAAAAAGGATAAAAATAAGTATAAAAGTGTTATTGGCTTACAAAAAGTGTACTCGGTTAAAAGGTTATAAAGAGTAAACGGAGTAGAAAAGTCAATAAGTGTAAAATAGGTTAAAAGTATAGAAAGGGTCAATGTGGTGGCGTATGGGGTAAAAGGTTAAATGGGATAGATGCGGTAAATAAAAAAGCTAACATAATTTCAATTGGATTTATATCCCACAACTTTAACCATTTTTGTTCCGTTTTGCACTTTCTACGCCTTTTAACTTTTTTTTAACTAAAATAGTACCATATTAGTTATTCTTCCATTTTAATCCATTTTTCAATATTTACCCATTTTAAATAACATTTCTGCCTTTTTTTAAAAACAATATTTGGTAAGATTTAATTTTTTATTAAGATTTTTAATCTTCTTGCATTTTTAATTTCTTTTTAACCCTTATACCATTACATATTTATCCCAGGCAATGCCGGGTACTTCAATTATCATTGCATTCCATATATTCCAAAAATAATTTAAACCATAAACTACAAAATGGTGGTCACTAAATCGAGACGGAATCTCAAAATGTTACCTAACTAATAGAAAGTATAAACTAATTAATGCGATAAAAAAAAAATCAAATTTGTATAGGAGAATAAGAACCCTATAGAAGAAAGCACACAGAAACAAAAAATTATTGAAAAGGAGGTGAGTTAGTCTAGTCAAAACATAGTTACTAATTGAAAGTAAAACTATCGCCTGCGACAAAACAAAAATTAGGATAAATATATTCTCCTGATCGTGACCATGATGTTTATGAAACAATGTAGATTCATTTGTTTTACATTTCTAATGATTGGTAAGTTGAGGGAAAAAGGAGTTTAGTAAGAAAGAGGATTCAAATACTAGATGACTTGAAGGAAAGAAGGAAATTCTGGGAGCTGAAGGAGGAGGCAGAAATGGACAGGGTGCATTGGAGGTCTAAGTTCACAGACAAAAGGAATGGACCCATCGTAAGACAGAACTACTACTACTACTACTACTACTACTAATAATAATAATAATAATAATAATAACAATGATAACTAACGAGTTATAGTTAAAAGTCTCCATTTTTAGGGAAACTCGTTAGAAAGTCTCAGCGGTGCACCATACAATTTATTTGTATTAGTACAGTTGAGTATTATTTAAATGGGTAAAATGCGGTGCTACATAAAAGAGTTAATTAAACATATAAAATGCAGTTATTGTTTTACCTAGCTATCTCGCATAGCCCTTAGTGTTCATTGATAGTAGTACTAGTGTTTGAATCTTAGTAGATAGATTATAAAATATTCCACGAATGTGATTCTCATTGTGTATTCTTCCGGTATAAGCGAATAAGAGTTAATTTTCTCTTGATTACCTTCCTCATCTACCTACCTTTATTATTATTACTATTATTTGCAATGTGTCTTACTATCCGTTCGGCTTATACGCTCTACGCTAATGTGTAATGGTAGGGTGATTGTGAGATGAAATGGAGGACCTACAGTTTAACGTGGAATCCGAACCACGGTGGAAGTCCTGGCATTCCTCACATTCACAAGATGTCTTGTCAGAGGTGAAGGAAGGGTTTTGGTAACCAGATAAATCTGTGCCAGGACCTAGGATTGAACCCCGGCCCCCAGTAAAGAAATCTGACACCTTACCCCTAGACCGCCAGGTCACCAACTACCTTTATATTAAGTCATTTATAGTTCTTGCGTTACACGAACTGATCTTAAAAATATATCAACAATTTCTGGATTCAAAAAAATATTCTAACTCTACTCTAATGATGAGAATCAGAAATATTAAATTAATTTAAATTATTGATATTCCCGTCATTTTATCTGTAACAAAACTCACGTCGGTTAGCACGTGATATTAATAAAAGGATGTTTAATCTTGTTAAATTATCTTGAGAATGTCAGGGCTAGAATCCTGACTGAACGTGGTCTCCCTAAATTGTTTCCTATTCTACCTCCACGTAAGTACAGTCACATTCTCCCTCCCACAGTTCTACCACACTAACTTAATTAATACATAAGTGCGTAATACATATTCGTATATTATGCGTATATCCTGAAAGAATAATGAGACTCGTCTAGAAAATAAAAGGACGGATGTGAAATTGAAGGTCTATGTTTGATGTGTTACCTAACGAGTACTCACATTTAAGAACGCGTAATTGTTAGCATATTAGATTTAAGGCTTTTGAAGATATATTTTTAATTTCGTAAAAGTTCTCAAATAATGATACTCTTATATTTATATTTATTTTATAACAAAACATAATAATTAACATTAGGTATATTGGATTTGTTAAATAAAAAATAATTAATCGAAAAAGCTTAAGCTTTGCTCTAGCCTAGTATATCTTATATCATATATATGTCACGTTTTAATTGTTTTTACTTTTCAGCTATCTTACAGGTAGTAGTATTGTGATCGTCAAAAAAATATAACTCAATCTTGACGTTTCATGACCCCCCGAATCTTAAAAAGTTATTTTGACTATCTGTTTGTTTGTCTGTCTGTCTGTACCTCCAACTAGAGCCTAAACTATTTAACTAATCGGGCTAAAACTTGGTATCTAGGGTTTCCATAGGGTTGCCCTGAGGGTTTTTTGTAATTTTATATCTAGCCATAAAATTGAAGCTAGTTTACTGAAGGGCAAAAAGAGAAAAAGTCGATTTTATTAAAATCGGCTCTAAGGATTTTGATTAAAATTCATTTCAAAAAACTATTAAATATTCCAAACAAATTGGCTTCTCTCAATATTTTGGCCAAATGACATTAAGGGCTCCTGTCTGATGCGTAAATTATATTTTTTTTTAATATCTCCTAAACTTTTTGAGATATGAGATTAAGACTAGAACAGACACAACATCCAGTCCTCAGCCGTCAATGTATCAATGTGAAAGGGAAAGCCCATATCTCACCAATGGTAAACTTTTCGGCAATGCTGGGAATCGAACTCGGGACCCTTAGCTTAGTAGACAGACATGTTACCAACTGAACTAAAAGGTTAGATTTTCTTTAGATTAGTTAGTAAACATTAATTTGTTATTAGTTATCACAAATAACCTAAAATTCGGATCAATGCGCACGCAGGCTAAGAAGTTAACCTTTTCTATCCTAATTATCAGATGAAGGAGAGGTATCGGTTCAAATCCCACCCATGTACATTGATAATAATATTTATTAAATAGTTTCCCATAACCTCTCCAACCAAATGTGGGTGCATTTATTATAAACTATAATTTCTTCATCTATAGCCCATGAGTATAGTGCGGACGAGTAGTACGATGTTATTCAAAAATCCTACGAGACTCTAACAAAAGTGTGCCAATAAAATATAGAACAAAACTGTATTTATAACTAGTTCTTAAATCTTTTCTTCAAGAACTACTCACAAAATGTTTCACAATTAACGTAATAAATACATGAAACTCGTAGAATTACACAGTGTCGTCAGGGGTTATCACGCGATTTATTGCGTGGTTACTCCTGGAAACGCTTTGCTGTTCTTTTAAAATATCTTCATTTTATTGCTTTTGACCTAGTTTAGAATATGTTTAAAATAATTTAATCAAAATTGTAAAATTCCTGCTTCGAGCCCATGGGCAACTAATATTGAAAATTCAGCCTTTTGCCTGTGGTAGATATCCTGCAATGCTCACGACAAACAAACAAACTCTCTTTTTTTTTTATTAATATAGATATAGTAGCTAGAATATGAATTATTTATCCGTATCAACAATAGAACCACCACCATTGTTCTCAACTGTAACAATTTAAATGAACAAAGTGTCACAGTAAAAATGTCTGCTCTCCGTCATAGAGAACTATAAATACGGAACCAGATAATGTCGAGTCCCATGTTTTCAACAGTTTGTAATTGTATGTCCCTTCATTAACACGATGGAGTCTGATGTCAGAGTCAATCACTCGCCCATACAAACGGAGCCTGACGGACGAAAACAATTTTTCCAGAGTTAACCCTCCCCCTTCCACCCTCCCTCTCTCCACATCACCGGTTATTTCGCCACACGTCAAAAGTTCCCCCGGTGGTATCACGAGTGGTTCAGGGGGAAGAGTGGGATACAACTCATAGAGAAGGAGAGAGAGAGAGAGAAGCTTGTTTCCGGCGGTCCCGGTTTCCAGAGTTACATTAATCCGGGCCACCCCTCGCGTCCCAAACTAAACCGGAAGCTGTGTCATGGGGATTGTGGGTAAAGAGGTGATGGAATGAAATGGGAGGTAATGGTTAGTGTTACATGTGAAGGTGTCTATTACAGGAATACTATGACGCGTGGGTTGAATCTACCCCCCTCCCCCTCTTCCTTGCCTCTCAGTAGATATAGAGGGGCTGTCACACTGATATTCTCGCTCTGGTAAAGGATTGGGAAGTGTTACTTTCGATCTAGTGTACATCTATTTCGTATCTCGGGATTAGAGGCTCCTATCTACAATTTAAGTTGACTATTTAATTTTCCACCTTTAACCTTTAAATTTGAGAGAACCGATGTAAGGGGGAACAAAAACTACATTTGTAATTTTGTGGGATGCCGTCTAAAGAGATTACCTTGCTCAGGAAATGTCTGTAGTCATGATCACTGACTTAGGGACCACCAGGTGTTAGAGGAGCTATAGGAGTGGAAGATAGAGCAGGTTTTATAGGACCTATAGGAGTAGAAGATAGAACAGGTGTCATAGGACCTATAGGAGTGGAAGATAGAACAGGTGTCATAGGACCTATAGGAGTGGAAGATAGAACAGGTGTTATAGGACCTATAGGAGTGGAAGATATAACAGGTGTTATAGGACCTATAGGAGTGGAAGATAGAACAGGTGTTATAGGACCTATAGGAGTGGAAGATAGAGCAGGTGTTATAGGACCTATAGGAGTGGAAGATATAACAGGTGTTATAGGACCTATAGGAGTGGAAGATATAACAGGTGTTATAAGACCTATAGGAGTGGAAGATAGAACAGGTGTCATAAGACCTAAATGTGAGGAAGATAGAACAGGTACACATACTACCAGTGACTAGTAAATTAGATAACTACCCAGACCTCTGTGAAATCCAATATTTTTATATATTATGGCAGTGCAATTAATAACATAGATAGTTAGTTAGTCGCAATTGAAGACAGTAAAATGAGATAAAACCTAACAATAAAATATAGTGAACAAAACAATGAGATATAACTTCTTATGAACTAAACAATTGTTCTAATAGAGATATGTTGGGTCGTCTCTAGGACGGCAGAAAGTAATAGATTAAGTGAAAATAATAATACAATTTCAATACAATTTGATTTATTCCGAGTGAATAGTCGATAATTAATAGTAGAGGTTTATTAATTAAATATATTTCAATGTCGTTCGAAATTCATTTAAGTAATATTTAGATAAATTCACTTGCAATCTTAAAGATGGGTCCAGAAGGGTCGCGTATTAAAATCATTATGGATTCCCTTTTGTTCATTAATAGAAACTTTGTTGAATGCGAGATAATTAGCCCTTTAGACTTTATAAATATACTCCTTTCAGTAATGTAAAAATGTGCCCGAACAATAGCTCTTTTTATCAAAAAGGAATGTGAACTTATCCTTCCATTATAAAAAGTTGATAAGTTAAAAAAAATAGTCGTTTGAATTGTGCCGTAATGGTCGAAGAAGAACAAAATAAAAAATGCTTAATGAAATTGTTGATTATGTCGATAGTACTTTCGTAAGCTCACAACAAAACGCACTAAGGACGTTCCAAATATGTCCTCCTAGTCAAAATAATAATAATAATAATAATAATCACACTGAAAGATTTAAAAAATAACTTTTATATACACCTTTTATGCGGGCGTTTTTTACCACGCTATACACGACGGCAAAAGCCATTCCATTTTGTAAGTCACAGGAAAGATGATGGTATGAATATATCAATTTATTCTCCAACTTTGCAACGTAATGTGACGAAGCTAAAAATAGATGACGTGCGGATCCATCTTCCAATTTCCAACACAAAGTCATTAGAAGCACTGATACGATCATTCCTCCCCGGCTAATATTCTATTTAACAGGCGGGGAATGCCACGTGCATAAAATGAATCCAGATTTGCCGTCGTGCGTCGCGTGAGAGCAGTCTTACGATCTGTTTTGTCTAGACGACCATTATTGGATAGTCTCCAGTGGTTTGAAGAACCACGTTTGTTACAGTACATTGTCTAGATCCTTATCACTCACATTCCAACCTCGTAGATTAAATAGACTAAGGCCCAATCTTACAGTGTCACGCTAAAGCCCTCAAAGCTTAACCGTTCGTAAAGTCTAACCGTTGGTTAAACTTGGCGTTCCGTTTTACATTACTATTTTGATGTGCTCGTCAAGTTACGAACGGGTGACTTCCATTATTTCTTATCATTCAGCTTCTTGGAACACTAGATTTGTTACAAAGCTTTTAATTGGCTCAATTTAAACCAATAGATTGTAAGTAACTCTTTAAATGTTTGTAAAGTTATCAAGTTGTTAGGAAAACCGATTAATGTATAATATATGCTTAGGTTTTTGTTTATAAAAATTCATGTCATTCAATAATCATATTCATACATATAGGTTTATAATATATCATGCTCTTTCTATGAAAATAAAGATGTGTATATCTACACAGTTTAAACACACAATTTAAAATTCAAATAAAAACCACCCTTAATTAGCAATGGACGTGTTCTGGGGGTAAGAAAGAGAAAAAAAAACACGTTCCATAATAGACATTCAGGCCTACACATAATAACTAACAAGACGATAAAAACATATGTAGGCCTACAGCTATTGTCAATTACTAATAACTATTTACAACAAGAAATGACCACTCTGAATCACGAAGTGAAACAATTTAAAATAATTTACATATTTTGAATAGGAAAAAAGAGCCTGTAGGGCTAAACCCAAATAGTTATGATAAAAGTCGTTATTAAGAAATTAAAACCTCTGTCACGCGTCGTAGGACGACTTACAAACCAACTTATAAGAACTTACCCAAAAGTAACGTTCGCATCCCAAGTTAAATAAATATATTAAATATAAGGAATAAATTCCATACAATTAATTAATTATCATCTCGGTGTTAAACTAGGAGTAATTTTTTCCTTAAAAAACTTAAATTTGGAAATAATCGGGATTGACACGAATCATTTAAAGGGTAGGTTGACGCCGTACCAGGTACACCAAAGCAGCATACAGAGGTTTTATTGAAATTATACTTATAAGACCTCAAACCTGTGATTAGGTAATCATTGGTGAAACATCTATTTAGTTACAGGTGGACAATATTAAAACCGAGAGAACCCATAATTAACTGTCCAAAGTTTTCTAAAGAAAATATAACCTCATTTGAATAATAACAATTGCCATAAAACAATATGTCGGAATATTTGGAAGTTAATATTGACGTTAAAATGCTATCCAGAAAGTAGCCCTGGCGTTAACTTTACAAGAACTTTAACGAGAACGCTAGCTCTAACCAAATATTGTAAAATCCAAAGTAGTGGTCGTTATAGCTTAACCTCATGTTAAGCCCTAACGAATAGAATAGCATGACATTGTAAGATTGGGATTAAGTAGCTCTCATTGAAAACAATTAAAAACTAAATAAGTTATCTGAGTACAGTTTGTTATTATTTCAAACAATTTTTAAATAATTAATACGTTTATTTGGATAAATTCATATTCTAAAAAATTGTTCCAACAAAAAAGATGTTCCTTAAACATGTTTATTAGACATTTTGCATAAATATACAGTACAATAAAAATCCAAATATTATAGATTGAACAAATAATATTTAATTTGTGTTTTATCTGTATGTTTAGTCTAATCTAAATTATATTCAAATAATTTCATCGCTAATAATCAAACATGCAAATTGTATGAATATTTAGCTAAACTCGTGTTGGGAAAGCTAGCTAAAAATTCTGATTCATAATATAAATGTTAGAGTATCCGTTTCATCGTCCTACAAGGAAAGGGTTGAGACAGCAAACTCCTACACACACCCAATATTTACTGACATTTAGGTTATGCAGCCTTATCATCTTTAATGACAGATCATGAGGAGCCTCTTATACAAGGAACTTGCGAACTGGACCAGTGGTATAGTGGTCAGTGCATCTAGCTATTAACCAAAATGTCTCAGGTTAGATTCCTGGATAATGCCATGGGTAATTTTCTTTAAAGTCGAGCTATCCCAACGGTAATCAAGGTCTTGTTGAAATTAGGCTTGCGGTTAAGTGTTTTCACTGGTTTTACACCATCACACTCACTATCACCATCACCTCATAACATCAGGACAAGGAAAGAGCCTCCACGGAAAGGATGTACGATCAGTACATTCGGGCATCCTCTGGGCAACGGTACATTAGTGCTGGCTAAACTAGAATCTTGTGACAAAACTGGCCTACGAATTTAATATCCCAAACACGCAGAGAGTTTTGCTTACCTAGTTTATTGGTGTTCTAGCCAATTTCTCATTTGTTTAACTTTTTATACAAAATTGTTCTAAACAGACATATATGGAACTGAAGGTTTTGATCACGGAAACAAAGTTATTATTTAAATATGATAATCATAACCTCAGTGATATTGAGAGCAACCCAAATAGGCTGGCACGCAGATAAAGGCGTCAGTCTCGTCTAGTTGGAGTTGCCCGATGATGAAAATATCATAACTTGAATCTATGTCAGGTGAACTAAATGTTTTCCCATATTGCCTCTAAACAAATGTGGGATTAAGCTTGCTCTATATTCTACTTTACACATTCTTACCTCAGTAGTGTGAATTCACGGATAGTCTGGAGGTGTACGTAGTAAGACTCGTTACGCGTAGAGAGAGGTGTTAACAATTTCTCATTCTTGTTTAAATATCTATGGATCTATAGGGAAGGGGGCTTTATATCACTGTATATTTCCAAATTGGATCATATCTCCACAATTTTTTGAAATAAGAAATAACTTAACATAGAAAGTTGTAGGATTATTAAACATAAAAACAAAGTTTACTTGAAAGTTATTTATATAAGACCAAAAGTTTTCGGGATTTAAGATAGTCTATTCTTATTAAATAGAGGTCTGGGATTGTTACGCTCTTTGGTTGTCCGAGATATTCCTTTTCTCTAAATATGTTTTTTTAAAGTCTACATTATTTCAGTTATGCACATTGGTGGAATGCGATTCTCTCTTTTCCAATATGTTTCTAGAACAATGTTTATTATTTCCTTTCCCATGATCATCAGTTCTATTTAAATGTCTCCATTTCAACGTAATGGGGCAATAACATATGTGCGGTACGCCATACCATTAATTATATTTTAAGATTGAACTTGTTTATTTTTCTGCCGATTTAATCAAATTATTTTATAATAAAACTTGCGCGTCGTGTCTTACTACCTTCCTGGGCTGAACAATTAATTACATTAATGAGATAAGTTATAATTTTTTAATTAGTACATTATTAATTTATCCCCGCTTCTTACTGCCCAGATTGGGTTATACACTAAAGTACTTATTACGCTAATGAATAAGAATTGGGAAGGTTGAATTTAGAATAAGTGAACCCACATTTCCATGGAGGGAGAGTTGGAAACCATTTAGGAAAAACCCCTCCCAGTTCACTCGACTGAGATTTAAATCTCGATCTCCCCGTCCTCGGCAGTCAAGCTCAACACGAAACTAGCGCGATAGCTAACTACGCCACCGAAGTGGGTTATAATTAGTTAACCCATATATACTTCGAGTAAAGTGAACAACTATTTATTTAAGAACAAACTCAATGCAGATGGTCTGGTTTCAATCCCCGACCTCTACTACAATTGCAAATCATACTAATTTGGCGCCGTAGGCCACATCTGCATTGATGTCAGCAAGAGAATATATATGTTATATATGCTGCTTTGATCATGGTTTAGAACAGAATTAGAGATCTACTTTCTCCATCAATAAGAAATAATACGTGCGTTCTAGAATTATAACTACCGGGAAGTTAATGTTAATTTTGTCGCCACGTGTTACTAAACTTTCGTACTATACGCGTTTGAACCGATAACTCAAATAAGTTATAGATGTGAAGGTTGAATTTAAAGGAACCTGCCCGCTATTGATTGGAGGAAAACACACTCTAAGAATACCCTCATTGGATTCAAACTCTGATATCACCGTCATTGGCAGACAGTGTCGCCTTAAATCATGGGACCAGTGAGGCCAGTTATGATATTACTTTTAATACTAACCGTATGTATACCCACTTTAGTGGTCGAATGGTCTGGGGTGTCACTCTCATCTTATTTTGGCCCGCTGACTACGGGGAGGTCATTGTTCTATTTCCAGTCAGGTCTACTGAGGGTGGTTTTCTTAATTATTTCCCACTTTCCTTACACACAAATGCGGGTATACTATCTCTAAAATGCTCCCTTACTCATTCCTACTCCTTTAGTATATCTATCCTGATTATATTCTGAACAGCTAATAAGATGCAGTGATAATTTTTTATTTTTTTTATTAATAATAATTATAACAAGACCAATAACTTTTACTTTTATGTAGATTTTCCCAGGGATATTCAAATTAAAAATTATATTTTAAAAAGGTGTTTCATTTGATAAGCACAATCTCTTATCTTTATTTCTTATTTTGAAATGTATAAGATTACCACATTATTTTTACTCTCTGTCAATTTTAGACGTCGAAGTGAATATTTCTCCAAAGAATCAAATCTTCTGAACAAATTTAACCACGCCATGAATGAACTTCACTTTAGCAACACAAACTTGACACTATATTACAGAATTACCTGCCTTGATGTTGTAAATAAAACCTACTTTTTGTTAAAGATCTAAGAAGGGGTTTGATAAAATGACATGTTTCAGTCGAAATAATTACAGCCAGAACTTGCTCTGTATTTTGGGCTTTCCTTCTAATTAAACTAATGGGAGGTAACTACCCTGTGATAGAAAACGCTAACTATTGTCTTGTTATGACAGGAAAGTTATAAGACCTCAAGGCGTTTGAAATTGAAATCTTTCCCCTTGCCCCCGTATTAAGTTCCAGTTTCTTCGTCACACGTTACCCAACCCTTCATTTCACCTGATTCTATGCCACCTAGAAAGTAAAAAAAAAACCATCAAGAGTAACGTGAAAATTCGTCAAAACGGGGCGGGCGTCTTGTTTAGGAACTGTCACAACTTTAATAGTAAGTGTAAAAAAAAGAGCTATACAACTAAGTTGAGAATTAAAAAGTTGGTAGGTCGTAATGGCCTGACATTTACTTGAACTCAGGCAACTTAATTGAAAGAATAAGGAAGGAAGGTAATGGAAAATATAAAAGTGAAAGCCTTCAACGGATATAAAGAATCAAAGGTTTAGTATTCTTCTTCGGAGTAGACTTGATTTTACATTTTAGTAATAGTTAAATGTCCTGAGTATATCGACTCTTTCCTTACTCTTGTATGTATATATATATACGAGTTTAAAGCCATGAAATGTAAAATTATTTTATTAATAGGTATGGAGCAGCTCAAAGTGAACTTTATTTGAAAAGAAGACAACACCGTCTATTATCGATCCCGTATATATTTAAATATTTATAGAGGATAATTGATTAAAAAAAAGAGAGAAAAAACCATTAGAAAAGACAAAAACATGCCCGTTTTTTTATTCTGTATATTTATTATTGAATATAAAATAAAAACTGATATAATTGTAAAGTTCTATCTCAAAAATCTAAATTATCACACTGGTGCTATTTTGTAGCCAAACTGTCCGAAACCGTAGCTCAGTCGTTATCTTGGTTGTCTACTGAGATAAAGGGTTCTTGGTTCGATTCCCGGCATGGCCGAGAAATGTTTCATTGGTGAAATGTGGGTTCGCCCTTTCACAGTGATAAATTAACCGCCGGAGACTGGTGGTTGTGCCTGGTTTAGTCTTAAGTTAGATTATGGGGCATATGAAGCTACGACAGGCATAGCAAGCCAGTAGTGGAAATATATGGCTTGGATAAAAACTGACCCAGGCCACATGCTGGAAACTAAACGGAAGGATTGATTGAATTTACTCAAAAATACTAGCGTACGAAATTATTAATTAAATGTGAGTTGTAAGATAATTTATTTAAGAATGATCCCGTTATAGCTATACAGTTAGAAAAAATAAATAGAAATGCATTTAATTATTAAATATTAATACATACATTTAATTATAGTCTCAAAGATGGGTCACCGAACTGTCACTTTCAGTCGTAAATACAATTTTACAATTAATAATGATTTAGTTTATTATGTTATTAGTTAACTAATGTTAATACTGTAATATAAATTTCACACAGTACTAAAAAACTATCATATACACTTTCACATTTTATTAGTAATACAAGCTCAAATTATTATAGGGGAGAGGGGGAACAATACAGATTTATTTCCCCAATGCAAGAAACTCCCCCAATCTCCATACTGATGGGTGTTTATATGTTAAGAACAACGTCAATGAGTTTACCTGTTGTCATAAGAACTTGCCACATTGTGACTGGTCGTAGGACAGCGACAATACTACGGGAAACTCATAAATAAACTCCTCAATATTAATGCGGTAAATGTATGAGGAACATAATTTGTTATCATTCATGTAATCTGAGGTTAAACAAAATCACCTGACTGTGGGGCTCCATTAACCACATTTATAAGTTAATATAAATACATTTGACTTTAAAAATATAATAAACTTATATGCCATTTTTTTTATATTAAATCTTGAATTTAGAAACAATGTCAATTTATTTAAGTTTAAAAAACCTATTAAAAATTCAATGTAAATAAAGATATAGTTGTTTTTAGGCAAACCAAAATTAATAATCAAATAGCCAAAGCTTTTATTTATGCTTTTTAGTGAGGATTACTCCATTTAGACATCATATTCTGAAAATTGAAAAATGACACCTTGACACGGGAATTGAAACCAGGACCTTTGACTTATCACGTCAACGTTCTACCCACTGAGCTATCCAGGAATCGTCCAGTGCCCAGGATCAAAGGTGGCTGGGTTGTCTGATAGCTCGTGATCTGAATAAATCACACATTTGTAGCCGACGATTTCCGCACGTCCATCATAGACTCTGCCTTAAAATATGAGTGAAGAATGACCTTGAACATGGGAAGATTGCTGGATAGCTCAGTGGTTAAAGGACTTCCGTACTAAGCCAAAGTTCCCGGGTTCGATTCCCGTGTCCAGGTGTCATTTTTCAATTTTCAGTAAACCAAAATTATTAACCTCCTAATTATTTAAATTAAAATATTGAGATTTAAAAAATTATATTCTTGAGACATTTGGGATAAATTATTAGGCGTTTAACAATGACTTAATTTATTACAATGAAAGTTGAAAAAAGTGAAATAAACTAAAATATAAACTTGTTAATATCATTATTTAGAAAAATAGCTTTGATGATGACAGTTCAGATCTCTTAGAATACTTCAGACTAATAGATGTTCTTGGATGTTTTGAAACGGGTAGGGACAAATCTCAGATAAACATATAAGTATCTCAACCATTTTAGTTGGTTTTCTGTTGAAAAAATATTGTAAAATGAAAGTCTTCATAATACTGTTAATATTTGAGGACTCTCCTCAAAAAAAAAATTCCAGTCCTAGTTAGGATACAGGAATTTTTTTAAAATTAACAACTGTGGATTTATGACGTCCTTGAAACGACGCCAAGATAAAGAGAACCTCGAACAAAATTTGAATTGGGCCAGCTCACTTTCGTCAAAAAAAATTCGTAATGAGGTTGATGAGATGAGCTCTTACAAACAAATAAATACAGTTCCCAAAAATTTTGATCTAAAACTGATGATATTAAAATGAAGATCTAAAAAGTAATAATATAAAAGCGAAAAAAAGTCTGAAAATATAATATAATCGATATAATATATTCACATTTAATCTTAAATTTAAATATCATAAAATTTGAATCTCATGTCAACAAGATTCTCGTTGTTTTTTTTGGTCTATATCGTCACTCCCACATACGATAGTTCTCCTAATTGCCACTAGAGCTGCCAGCTTGAACACATCAAAGACAATGGCCTTTGTAGTGAAACACTCTTTGTAAATATTGTCAGTCTTGACGAAAATTGAAAGGATTAATTAATCGGTACTGCTAAGTGTCCATTATATTATCTCCCATTGTTTATTTATATATTTGCATGTTCTATACTCTTATATGAGTATTAGTGGAACTTTCAGATAACGTGCTTGTTTCTATATAATAAACGTTATGGAAATACGGGATTCTTGGATAACTTTACAAGATCCATGTACTAATATTTGAATAATGTTTACACTAAAAAATACCAGAAAAATATTAACTAACCAGGGGTAGGGTCTGTCTGTCATAATATTAAATAGTCATTGTTTATTGGTTTTGAAAAAGCTTCAACCAAGTAGTTTTAGTAATGGTTTATAAAGATAAATAACACATAACATATCTGCGTTAATGATGTTACATTATATCATTAGCCCATGGAACTATTCAAACAAGACTTAAAAGTGACGTGAGTAGAACCTAGGTTACCAAACGGTAGCTTGAGCGTCACCGCTTGCGTATTTTAACAGTGTTCCACTCACGGGACTTCTGTTTGCTGACCGTTTTGTGACGAGTCTGTGATTAGTCACTGGAAACTCTACATTCTAGAAGCCTGGCTATCTCAGATACAAACTCAATCATCACGAATTAATCATTTTCGAACATTTAATGTACTATTATTATTATTATTATTAGCACCGCGTCTTACTACCCGTTCGGGTTATACGCACTTACGCTAATGTGTAATGGTA
>CABFOV010009088.1:0-20791 GCA_902141375.1 Timema poppense
AGGGGTCTGAAATTTTAATATTAGTAGTCCCTGTGCTCGGAAATGTGCAATGTGCACCTAGAAGTTGGAGATTGAAAAAAATTGATTTGAATTTTTAAAAACAGAAAAAATGAAGTTATATAAACGCCGATATTTAGATTTAGTACTACATTTTTTTATACAGTTGTGTGGCGAACATGTGTACCTGGAAGCCAGAATGTTCAAATTTTGACAAGATATAATTTTAAAACTTTTTACACTTTCTTATCCTTTACACCCTTCACCCTCTTTTCACTCTTTAGACAGTTTTGCATTTTTAGGTAATTTTTTATACATTTTCCCTTTTTTTAAGTTTTCTTATTTACTGTTTAGGTGATTTTTAACCTTTTAAACTTTTAACCCATTTTATTTTTATTAGACTTGATCTAAGCATTCCTGTCCCATTGACAACGTTTACCCCTTTTGACCCATTTTTTGATTTTTTTATTGACCTTTCTAATCCATTTAACACTTTTTATTACCATTTTTAACCCTTTAAAAAAGGTTTGATTTACTTTGTACCCTTTTTGTTATTTTTAAACTTTACAATTTAAATTAGTTCTCGTGGGTAAATCCGGGTACCTTATGCAAGTTAATATATAATAATAAAGTGCAAAATAGAACAAAATATATGTTTATCATAATTTAAGGGAAAATGTACATTTTCTTTTACTGATACCATAAAACAACAAATAATGTTTGTACACTACCTCCGTTTATTTTGAAAGCTCATAAACTTCACTTTCTTAAAATCACTTAGGTGTGATTTATAAGAGAGGGCCATAATAGTATCAGTAAAGGTAAAATGGATATATTTAACGGTAAATGGAAGTACTCCTATCAAAACTGCAACCACTTTTATATTGTATTAAAATAAAAGATTCTCATTTTCTTAAATAATAAAATCAATATCAAGTGCGAGATTATGTTTATCTTTATGCTAAAATATTGTCAATTACAGCACCTTCTAAAACCAGGACCAAACTCATGACAGATTTTCATTCTTTTCATACTTTCTCTTCCTCCAATCCTCTTTCCTCACGTGTTTTACGGAACATGTCATCTCCTAGGATACTCGGAGGAGAAGTTTTATATAAATGACCCTGAGTATCTGTATTCTCAGAAAGAAGGGACGTGGAGAAATACGTGGACAAATACATGAAGTAATAAAGAGCGTTTGGTAGGAATAGTTACTGAAGGGAAAATAGAGATAAATGTACTACATGACAGAGAACAACACAAGAAATTTTAATCCTCAACAGTAGCTGAACGGTCTAAGACGTCACTCTCGTGTTAGACCGAAGAAACATCAGTTTTAAACAAACGAACATCGGGTTCCAAAGCGAGCACTTTACCTCAATACCTCAAAGGTATTTTTTTTAAGTAAATAAAAGCTGAACCCATAATATTATATTAAAATTTATTTTAAATTTAAGGATTAATTCGATTAAATTACTAGTACACCCAAATATTATAAACAAGTATTTGCTATAAATATCACACGTGAAAAGTAAATCTTAGATAGTATCAAGAAAAAAGTAAAGATTTTTGAACAATATATATTACTATCATACATTTTATCAATGTGAAATTAAGATCTGACCCACTTTCAGTTATATACATTAACAAAAGGGTAGTCAGAATAATCGTTTACAAGAAAATATACTTTTGAGTTTTTTTGTCACTACCCACTACAGATTCGGGATACACGCCTTTGGTTTTTTTTAAGGTAAGGTACCCTATTTTTATGTTTAGTAATTTGTTTATATTTATATATAATTCCTAAAATAATATTGAATAGAATTTTGAATTAATTTAAAGATTATGGAAGATAAATAAAACACATATTCGGTTTGACCCTTTAAAGGCTGTATTTTATATGAAAGACTAGACATGCATGTAAACATTTATTTAGACGTGTGGATAAATAAAGCATGTCAACACTAAAAGTTTATTTTATTAAGAGCTTCATAAAAACGTATTTCCACACTACAATTTTGAAAACAATATTTTCACTATCACAAAAACTGTTTCTCTGCTTTGTATAACCTGATGAGAAAGTAAAATGAATTCAAACCAAGTAACAAAATAAAAAAGTTGAAAATTTAAACAAACTGAAATGAAGGACAATTTTATTTATAGCCATGATATTTTAATGTTTATAATTTTTGTGTCACGTTAAATTGTATGTTTACAAGAGATACTTTCGTCTCTTTTTATAACTAATTCGAAATATACGACTGGTATACTTTATTTAACGATTAAATACCCACTAGCATTGCGTTAATTAAGTGTGTATTGTTACACACGAAAGAACGACATAAAAACTGATCTAATGTACAGTAACTTTAAAAATTCGGGGGTAAAACAACAACTAAAACAAACAAAAAACTGAAGCGTGAAAATGTTACAGCTGAGATACTGTTCCAAAATAAAAAGCGATAACATGGATATAATATGAATAATGGCTTCATTTTTCATGTCCGTTAACTAAAAAAAAGTAGCAAAGTAGATAACATTTATTTTTCCCAAATAATGAAGAACAAAAGTAAAAAACAATAGAAAGAGAAAAGACTCGCCCATATTGGACGATTTCCAAAGCAAATTAAATAAAATGTTACTTGTTTGTTTGTGTGATGACATATATTTTCTGAAGAGATATATGTTTATTTAGAGCATTGTTTTATAAATATGTTGAGGTCTAGAGTGATTTGAAAAGATAGTTGAAAAGTTAAGTTTTTAATTTTGTATGAATAAAAAATAACTACACGTGATGGATTGCTCGAAAAAAAACAAACTTGTTCTTTCATGATATTACATATAATCCTGATTTCGCTCACATAAATAAGATGCAAGCTTTGTCAAATAAACACAGTTAGAGCAAGTGGTCAAGTACAACCCACTTCAGTGACCGAATGGTTCTGAGACATCACTCTCGTGTTAGACTGACCTACTGATCATAGGTATATTAGGGTTTGAATCTCGATCGGGTCTGTTAAAGGATTTTTTTTCTAAATTATTGTTTCCCGCGCTTCTTACACGCAGATGCGGGTAGATTAAATCTTAAATGATTTCTTTCTCAACCCTACTCCATTTGGGTAACTACCATATATGCGTGTAGCTTGAACAGGTAGTAAGTTGCCGTGATAAATAAAACAAGTAGTAAAGTCATAAACCCAAAGACAAATATATAATTGCCTTTAGTGTTTATCAAAATATATCTGTGATTATAAATTTCAAAAACTGTTTAAACTGGTTCTGATAAGAAGACATTTCGTAAATGGACGTCTTTATGATTTACATACAAAATATAATTTTATATACTTTATTCCAAACGTCCTATTGTCTGCTGGTAGTTTGTATTAGACCGTACTTACTAAATATTTTATTTATAGAATTAATCATCAGTGTGGTCACCGATCAAACTGAGAGTTAACCCAATATATCACTGGAGTAGCCTTGTTGGGGATATTTGATTGTTAGGGATAAACTGTTCTTTATTCTCTCTCCTATATAGGAATGTATGTCAAACCAGAGGTATGATGTTGGTATTTTCATATAATCAGTCGTTTGAACAAGACCTGGAGCGGACAGCCATGTTGCCATTTGCCACAAGTGACGAATTGACCATTTATATACACCTCCATGAGCGGGTAGATTAAATCTTAAATGATTTCTTTCTCATCCCTACTCCATTTGGGTAGCTACCATATATACGTGTAGCTTGAACAGGTAGTAAATTGCCGTGATAAATAAAACAAGTAGTCAAGTCATAAAGCCAAAGACAAATATATGATTGCCTTTAGTGTTTATCAAAATATCTCTGTGATTATAAATTTCAAAAACTGTTTAAATTGGTTCTGATAAGAAGACATTTCGTAAAGGGACGTCTTTATGATTTACATACAAAATATAATTTTATATACTCTATTCCAAACGTCCTATTGTCTGCTGGTAGTTTGCATTAGGCCGTACTTACTAAATATTTTATTTATAGAATTAATCATCAGTGTGGCCACCGATCAAACTGAGAGTTAACCCAATATATCACTGGAGTAGTCTTGTTGGGGATATTAGATTGTTAGGGATAAACTGTTCTTTATTCTCTCTCCTATAGAGGAATGTATGTCAAACCAGAGGTATGATGTAGGTATGTTCATATACTCATTCGTTTGAACAAGACCTGGAGCGGACAGCCATGTTGCCATTTGCCACAAAGGACGAATTGACCATTTAAATACACCTCCATGGCCTCATTCCGCAAGCGAGCTATACCGACCAAGCAGCCAACTCATGTTGGCTATGATAGTGCCAACATTTATGGTTAGAGGGTGTCATGTGATAAGCAAAAAATAACTTTCTGACCGTTCATTTCCGTTGTATGGACCAGAGCTCTTACTTCTTTATTTAAGTAGCTCCTCAGTTATCCTGACGAAGCCGAATTGACCCCATTACCGACCAGCTACTTCACATAAAGATCTGGAATCGCCAGGGATTGATCCCGGGACATTCGATTCTGTAGCCAGGCACTCCAACCACTAAACATTAGAGGTAGCCAATTGGCCATGAAAGTGTGAAAAACTTGAGTTTGCCAGCTCTCACAGTAAAATAGTTTTTTTCCTACCGGTTTGTTCTGGTCGTAACTCAATATTTCAGCATATCATTGAAAGCATTTCTCTTTATGAATGATTCATTGACGCAATAATCCCATCCAATACTCCCCTAAAATCCCTTTCGCAACTCTGTTTCGTCTCGGCCTTCAGTTTGAGTCTAGACTGGGGATGGATGGGAATTACATTTTTACTGAAGGATGGGAATGGGATGGGCCATGATATCGGGATTGAGATCTGGAGCAGGAACCTATAAAAATAACATTATTATTATTATTATTATTATTAGCACCGCGTCTTACTACCCTTTCAGGTTATACGCACTTACGCTAATGTGTAATGGTAGGGTGATTGTGAGATGAAATGGAGGACCTACAGTTAAACGTGGAATCCGAACCACGGTGGAGACCTGGCATTCCCCACATTCACAAGATGTCTTGTCAGAGGTGAAGGCAGGGTTTGGTAATCAGATAAATCTATGCCAGGACCGAGGATTGAACCCCGGCCGCCAGCATAGAAGTCTAACACCTTACCCCTAGACCACCAGGTCACCTATAAAAATAACACTTTAGAAATAATTTTGGATTAAAAATATATTTTGATCATTGTCAGTTTATTCAGAAATCGTTGATCATGTAGTTTACCATTCAAAGATACCTATATCTTTCCATTTTTACAACACAAACACTACTCATATATCAATCCGATGATTCTGCAACTTGTCTGACAAAAACATTGGCAAATTTTATATTAAATTATCTTACATTTCATTCCAAACAATTTTGAGCATTTGAGCCTGAGGCTGTTTTAACTAATTATTCAAAGTGTACATGTATTGAAGTGAACTTGTTCAAACGGTTTGGGTTGTTTTGAAATATTCTATTTAACAAGCTAATTTAACAATTTTTACATGTATTGACCAATTTCGTTTCTCATACGATACATTTTTGAATACTTTGACAAATATGGTGCCTTGCTTTGATCCATACCAATAAAATCTCTACATGATGACTCGACATTGGCGCACCATTGTAAACGAATGTGTGGTTTAATCACCTGTTCGGAGGACATGATCAGCGCAGTCATATGTGTATGAATGGCGTACAGAGAGAGAACCTCCCCCACCCCTTTACAATATACAAAGCGGGATTTATTTAGTGTGTATCTTTTATTATTATTTTTATTAGCACCGCGTCTTAGTAACCGTTCGGGTTACACGCATTTACGCTAATGTGTAATGGTAGGGTGATTGTGAGATGAAATAGACCTACAGTTTAACGTGGGATCCGAACCACGTTGGAGGCCTGGCACTCCATACATTTACAAGTTGTGGTTAATAAAAGTCTTGTCAGAGGTGAAGGAAGGGTTTGGTAATCAGATAAATCTGTGCTGGGATCTAGGATTGAATCCTGGATCCCCAGCTCAGAAGTATGAACCACTACCCCTAGACCACCAGGGCACCCCGTATCTAGTAAAATCTGAGTATGACAATATCTAGAAGTCCCCGTTTTGATATTTACAGTAGCACATGCGTTTTTGTATTTGAAAATTTCAAATACTAGCTTAAAGATTTCTCATGCAAGGATATCCTCTTTTAAGAAAGGCTGACTCATATCACCCTTATAGCACACCTGTGATAGTAGTAGGAGTGGAGAGACTCTCCGAACAACATTCAGTAAAGGTATGGCCAGATTGAAAGTTTAAGGATGACCCACCAATTTTGAGAGTACACTTACATTGGTTCAACCATTGTTTCACGGTTAATAAACCGTCATATAGGTTCTTAACCATATTAAGTTATAACTCCAGCTCGTAACAGTATTCTCCATTCTTTTGTAGTTAGGTTTAATTGATGCACTATAATTTAAAGTTCAATTGTTACGACAATTTTAAAGCTCGACAAGAATTTTACTAAAAAATATTATGCGAAAATCAAGCAATAATTGATTCAAAAATTGACCTTAGATGATCTATCAATATCGCAGGCCTGTAAAATTAGGGTTTTTGAAAATTATCTGCAATGTAAAGAGAGTTTTTATGATTTGTAGTGTGTTGAGTTTAAATATAACTTCAATTTTTCTCTACGACGTAAGGGTTTATAACAAAGTGGGTATGAATATTCGGATAAAGAATTTATTATTATGTACTGGTTAAAACTTATTTACTTTTGAAAAATTAAATCATAGCTATATTTAGAAAATTATTGATGGAAAACCATTATCAACACTTATTGGAATTTACAAGTCCTTATACTGCCTTTTTCTTCTGCATACAGCTTTCGGCTCTTCTTTGTGCATCATCCAACAGTAGTCCGCCATCATGTTTATGTTCCATCTACCCTATTATCTGCATTCCATCTTTTGGTGTCTTGATGGAATCTTTCCCCCTGCACTTCACTTATAGCACGAAGATTTTTAGGAAAGTAGTCCAAATGGGAATTCAGAAGGTGCACTTTCAAGCTAATAGAACAATCCAAGTCCATAAATTTTATGAGCATAGTTTCAACACTACACTTGACTTTGGGATCCTTGTTGTTTCCAAGAAATTATGTTACAACTTCTTTGAAAGCTTTTCAAGCATATTTTTCCAAAATATCCATTTTTGTTTCAAAGAATACGTCTTTCAGAAGTTTCCGACTATCTGGACCAACAAAAACCCCTTCCAGTTTTGCTTCCGATAGTCCCGAAAACCCATCATTCAAGTATTTAAAAGACTCGACTTCTATTGACAGAGACTTTACAAATTGCTTATTCAAACCAAGCTTGATATGAAGTGGAGGCAGGAGGACTTTTCTTGGATCAACCAAAGACTTCCGTACTACCTTTTCGCTTCCAGGTTCTAAAGCATCCCTAAGTCACATCTTTTTGATCCAGTTTTGCCTCTTATACCGGATATTATATTCACACAAGAAACAGCGTTACTTAGTGTAACCTCTCTGCTGCCTAAGAAGTATGGATAGTACTTTAAAATCACCGTATACGGTCCATCCATTATCCTTGTATTGCACTTTGGTGAGAATTAAGGATAAATTCTCAAAGCATTATTTCAGGTACACCGAATATTCTACTGGTGCTGAAGCATATTTACTACCATTATGGAGAAGCACTGCTTTGAGGCTTCTCTTTGGAGAGTAAATTAAGAGCCTCCACTCATTCAGTCAGTCAAATCTCACCATAAATCCAGGAACATTGCTACAATAAACAAAGTCACCATCTTGAGAAAATTATGGAATAAATTATTCTCTGTTTCTGGACCATGAGAAAGAAGTACCAGGAGCTGATACCCAACCAAATAGCCTCCCATTCCCCTCAATTTGAACCCTTATTATTATAGTACATCTTGATCAATTTAATGATAAACATAAAAAAAATTAAAAATAAAATAACAAAATATTCTTAGAATTTTAATGATGTCAAATGGTGGACGTTGAATTCGAAAATTTGAGTTTGTGCAAAAATGATACATGATGAAATTCTATAATTAATTTTTACTGAAATCATTTCCAAAAAATCTATCAGAATCAGTGATTTAGTTTTCAAATAATATTTCCATTGCAGACCTGTGTATTCGCCCCCACGCCGATGTTCTATTTGACCATGCTCATGAAAATGTTTGAGCAGAGTATTAGTTTGAATATAGTTTAACATGATTAACTCCAGTGTTTTAATTTAAATATAATTCTGATAGTACTGTTTAAAATCCCAATAATAATCTTTTTCAAGAAATCTCAATATTGTGACTAGTTATCTCAACTACTAGGCCTAAATATTTTTATGTTAATAGCATTTACAAATCTCATGTTTTAGTGTTCTTTGTTTTAAAAGTAAATAGTTTTTGTTATTTTTAAAGATAGAAAATCTCTTCGGTGTCTTTTGAAGCTAAAAAGCTTAAAGGTCGATTAATATTTAAAAAAGTTAATTAATTAAAAATAATATAAATATAAAGCGCAAGGCATAGATCCACTGATCATCCTGCAGTGATTTATCTTCATAACCAAAAGAGTAAACACTTATTTTATTGAATACCTTAGACTTTTTATTCTATTCTAACTTTCCATACTTTAGCATCTAGCTTATTTTCCTGAAGTAAATTGGGGTTTTAAACTCAATATAACCGTATTGGTATTTTAAAAGAGTATATTCTAAGATTTTAAAACGAGTATTATCATTTAATTAATGCATATTAGACAGGAAATCTTAAACCATGTCTGTCAGAATAATAACTAGCACATCATAAAGTATTCTTTTCTTATTTCTTAATTTATTTTATGTATTTATTTTAAGTATCCCTATTTAAAAATATTAGTTCAGCTAGACACTACCTGATACTTATGTGTTAAGCCTGTTTTTTCAACCATCCATTAGTCCCAGAGTTTAAATATTTAGGTGCTATTTTCGGCTCTGAGCTCGTTTGGGACATTCCTGGAGCCATATAAAAATGTGTATGCTCCAACCTAATTTTTATAATATTCAATTTCCAAGGTGATAAGAATAGATGATCGTTAATAGAAGTGTTAATTAAAGGTGTGGAGTCTCTGAGAAGCTAAGGGGTACCACTAAGTAGTACTCGGTCGATAAATTTGTACAATCTCCTGATGCAAGAGCTCACTGAATTATTTCACTGACTATGTAGTTATCTGTCCGATACCTTATCTGAGTCGGTAGCATGTCTTCCTTAGATAAGGGTTCCGGGTTCAAATCCTGGTCTGGCTGAAAAAATGTATTATTAGTGAATTGTGGGCTTACCTTTTAGCCTTAAGTTAGATTATAGTGCACATGAAGCTAGGACAAACCCCTAGCAATCTGGTAGCGGAAAATAAAAATATATGGTTTGTATAAAATACTGATCCAAGCCATAGACTGGAAACGGTAATGAATATAAAAAAATGTAGTTATCTATAGTAACACCCTTCAGATTAAGATAGAGACAATACCTTTTTAAGCGATACCTCTATAGTGACTGTTGATTCAGAAAAATAGAGTTTATACAGGCAGTAGATCGATTTATTTAGTGAGTATTTCTTTCTCGTGAAATGAAGTTTTTTCACATATACTTATTTTTTAGACACATTATTTTCTAATACAAATCTGATTTGGCCTAAAACATTTCAGACAATGAGTTTTTTAAAATTTAATATGAGATTAAACAAACATATATATACGCCAATTATATGTTACTAGGCATGATATCTAAAATATCTCAGGAGCCTTGACGCTGCTAATTTTCGACTAATGTAAATGTTATTACTGAACAATGCGACTAAAATCATATTATTATAAACATCTAAAATAACCTTTAAATAAATGTTTTCAATTTAATTCTGAGCCATGTTTGGAGAGAATTCTCTACAATAACATTACACAAACTAGTTATTATTTAAATGTTTTAAGGCTAAAAGAAATGTTAGTTTACTAAATTATATTTTATATTCCAACAGTGAAACACGAGTATTTCACCAAACCTAAATAAAATATCTTGTCAATTTGGCTGAATAAATAGCATTGAGTCTTTGAAAAACTGTGCTGATACGAAAAGAACAATTAAAGCAACATATAGCAGAATGCATTTTATTAATGTGTTCTAACTTTTAAAAGTATATAAATATATATGTTTGTGTTATCTGATATTCTTATCTAATAATTTTAGGAATGGTAATCTTATATAATACTTTTTAAGATTTAAACGTTCAAATTTATACTTGTGCTTATTTATTGAAGTTAAAGATTGTCCAATCTAGCGATAAACTTAATGCCTAACTATTTAGTCCTCAATATCAATATTTTGTGTCGGTATTGTCACATGAATTTCATATAAACTCACATATAATATATCAATGTTTTAAATTGTTCTTTCGATATAAATGTGTTGGTTATTATTAATAATAATGTGAGTGACATTGGTAGTTGACTGACATGCAAAATCTTGTATGTAAGTTTGTCAAGATATTTAAAATTATTGTTTAGCTTTTTTAAAATAGTTAAATAAAAAGCTATTTAAAAATAATATACCGGGTAGCCAAAAAAGGCTGGAGCTAAAAGAAATGTTAGTTTACTAAATTATATTTTATATTCCAACAGTGAAACACGAGTATTTCACCAAACCTAAATAAAATAATGACATTTTAGATCCATATTATTATTTTAAATATACCATCCAGGCAAATAATGGTTCGGTTTCTTAGCATTCAAACCCATTATCTTGTCAATTTGGCTGAATAAATAGCTTTGAGTATTTTAAAAACTGTGCTGATACGAAAAGAACAATTAAAGCAACATATAGCAGAATGCATTTTATTAATGTGTTGGTTATTATTAATAATAATGTGAGTGACATTGGTAGTTGACTGACATGCAAAATCTTGTGTATATAAGCTTGTCAAGACATGTAAAATTATTGTTTAGCTTTTTTAAAATAGTTAAATAAAAAGCTATTTAAAAATAATATACCGGGTAGCCAAAAAAGGCTGGTTGACCCATTTACTCTTGTCTATGAATTTACAATAAATCGATACTTTAATATACCATACATTTTTATTCTAAAATATTTAAATATAGGACTATATTTACTCGAAGGAGCAGTAGAAATAGATTACTACATCCAAACACAATCATATTCTGAAAAGACAATATCGTTCAAATCATTAATCATTAATGTTAGTTATCAGAAACCAGAAATATATTTGTTTTAACTAATAATAGTGATAATAAGTTCAACAATTTTAAGCTTTATTTTAGAGGTTTATAACATAAAGAACTTATTAAAAGATACATTCATAACATACACGAGATAGTTTAATAAAAAAAACTTTGTATAATTATTGACTGTACGTTCAGCACAATGGCTCTTATTAGATTGGTGTAAGTGAATTGAATGTGTAGGGTAATTTATGTGAAATGCACTCGCACTAGTACTTAGAGATCCTTTACTGAAAATTACTTTTGTACGTTTATATAATAATTAGGCTAATGGTTTTAGGGATTAATAAGGCTATATTTCAAGGAAGTGCACCCGCATTAGAACGGAGGGAGAGTATAAAACTATTTTGGAATAACAACCATTAGTGCACCCGACATAAATTATAGCCTCGATGCCTCCATCACCGGCAGTCTAGTCTACAGCGAGGTAAAAAGTGTTTATTAAACGAAAAATTATCCTATGGTGTCGGATGAAAGCTGTGTGTGAATTATGGTAAATACAGGATGTTTATAACCTTTACTCATTGTCAAAAGCTACTTTTATAGCAAAGCAAGACATAAATAATTGTCGTGTAAGGCGCAGGGCTCGCTTGTTCAAGCACCACCACTTAATCCTTAGTAGATGTGCACTCTACGTTAATTGC
This sequence comes from Timema poppense, assembly GCA_902141375.1. Lineage (NCBI taxonomy): Eukaryota > Metazoa > Arthropoda > Insecta > Phasmatodea > Timematidae > Timema > Timema poppense. The sequence goes on from CABFOV010009088.1 coordinate 11,968, forward strand.
TCTGAGCCTCAGATAGCCTGTTTGTTCGAGTAGTACGCTACATTTGCATGTTTACTCCGGCTAATGGATTATATTAATTACGGTTAAGATCAGGTCTAGTGAAATAAAAAAGTAGCACGAACATTATTACCTGTTTGGTATCAAATAAGGCTATATTTTTCTTTTTTATATAATACTATATATTGATTTAATCTACTACAACAAAGTATCACAATATCTCTAAACTACATATTATTACAATTAATATAAAAACGCAGGTAAACCCTTTGTATTTACGAGCATGACCGTATGAAGGAGATCACTGGATAGCTTAGCTGTAGATCATTGGCGCACTAAACCAAAGGTCCCGGTTTTGATTCCCGTATGTAGGTATCAATTTTAAACTTATTTAAATTATAATAATTACTGAAAAAACTAGGCACAAATTATTTTCAGTAAAATTGAGAGTATAAATTTAATTATCTTTATATATTTGAAGAGTTTGGTGGCTGAAGTTTGCTATGCAAAAATGTTAATAGTTATATATAATATTTTATGGCCTTCCAATACGCCCTTACGCAGATAAATAAGCTTAGTTATAATTAGTTCTAAAAAAAAAGTATTATTTTAATAAAGATTGTGTATTATGAAAATTAATTTGAGAACCATCATGGCAAAGGAAGCTTTCAACAAAAAGAGTTTACTGATGACCAGTAAGTTGAGTTTGGAAATGAGGAAGAAACTGATGAAATGCTACATTTGGAGCATCGCGCTGTATGAAGCAGAAACTTGTACTTGTAAGAGGATGAGAATGAAATACTTGGAGAGCTTTAAATGTGGTGCTGAAGAATACTTGATAAGATCAGGTGAGACAGGGTGACAATTGAAGTCCTAAGAAGAGTTGGTGAAAAGAACCATTTTGGATGTGATTCTTCAGTCCAAAGCAAACTCTGTATCGGAAACATCCTTAGGAAGAACTGTCTTTTGCATGACTTTATAGAAGGAAAGGTTGAGGGAAAGAGGACCTTAGAAAGAAGGAGCATTTTTATATTGGATGACTTGAAGGAAAGATGATAGTTCTAGCAGCTGAAGGAGAAGCCAGAGTACAGGGCACATTTGCGGTCTAAGTTCACTGACAAAAGGAATGAACCTGTTGCTAGACATATCATTTAATAATCGTATTAATAATTATAATACTGATAGTAATAATAATGAATAACTGATTTTTAAACATTAAATATTAATACTCATTAATAAAATTTTGTGGCATAGGACCCACCATACCTTTCGTATACATTTAAGTATGTTTTTAAATATGTGTGTGTGTGTGTGTGTGTGTGATTGTGTGAGGGTGGGGGGAAGGGAAACTTTTATATAAAATGTCTTAAATATAATTTTGAGCTTAAAAAGTTGCCATCTGCTTGTTCAAATCGTCCCCTCTTGCTCTCACTGGCTGGGAGGTTTGCAAAGTTATCTACTTGGATCCGGCCAAGGGGTGGAAAGCTCGGACCAGTCAACCATGGATGGACAAGTTTTCCATAGGAATGAGCTAGGAAATTGGTCGTATGATTGCGTTGAGATGTCATTCAGGACAACCTTCCACAAGGGGGACGACGGGTAGACAGTCATCACCATTACAATGCGTAGGTCAGTCTTTTCTACAGGGCTGAGATAATGGTTGCATTCACCGAGAAGAAACGATGACATTTATATTGAATAGGCGCAAGGAAATAATAACGTATTAAAAAGAATATATCAACTGTAGATCTCATATGACGATTGTAAGACTATTCATACAATGATGTGTGTGAACTAGGTACTTTGTGTGATCAATAAAACCTTATTTATATAGGCACTATCTCAATATTTATGAAATATTTTTGTTTGTATTACATTTAGATGAAGATATATCTAATTGCGAGCCAATATTCTCCAAATTATTTTATAAGTGTGGTATCAAGTGCAAGTATTAATCACATGAATTCTTTTTTTTTTATTACCATCACTGTCTTTAGATCTGTTCAGACTATTTGCGTAAATGATAATAACTACACTAATGGAGTAGGGATGAGGAAGGAAAAATTTTAGAGGTAAAAACTGCGTGGAAATAGAGTGAGGTTTTTTTTCTAAACCCCTCTCAGTAGACCCGACTGGGATACTAACCCCGATGTCCACGTCTTCAGCAGTCCATTCTAGCACGAGAATGATGCCTTAGACTACTGACTCATTGAAGTGGGTTTAATCGAATGCAATCAATGTTAAATAAAATAATATAATAGGTTGAATGTTTATTAAAATTAACTAATAAAATTAATTAATTAAAATATTATTATAACAATAAATTTATGGCCTAACACTTCTGTAAACAGAAGCTGGGAAAATATTCAAAAAGTAAATACTGAATAGCAATTATCTTTTTTAAATTATGATAACCTAAACCTACCTGAATTATAATACTACTAAACAGTGTACATTTATCTATTTGTAAACTTTGAAATATTTTATCTTACAATTTTCAAATACCTCTACCACCATTTTAGAGCTTGAATTTCTTTATCTGAATAATATCACAAAAAATATATTTTTTCTGGAAACTATTATTTAACTGTAGCTTTATGGTCGTTTAAGATACATCTCATGGACTATACTGATGTTTAGGCTATGCTAGGGTAATATTGTTAAAATATCTGGCTAAGATGGAATTTTATATTGTATAAATCTAAAGAGAGAGAAATAGAGATAACTAGCTTTAATACGAGTTTAATTTTTAAAATTACCCAATCTCTCAAATATTAGCATAATTTCTGGTAGTTACATATTCTAACTATGTGCATCGAGAGAAAATTAATTTGTTTGTGTAGATATACGGTATTGCAAAACATAATTTGACTTCTTTACAGAAAATGGGAGATATATAAACTGAAGTAGATTTTTAAAGTCAAATTACATAAGACAATTTATTCTTCTAAAAAATCATGGGTATACTATTTTTCTACAATATATGTGTACAAGATCTTCTTGACAAATAAATTCAATAAAGAATCGAAACATAACCTGATCCAGTTTTCCATCTGAATGACCAGACGCATTGTTCGTATGATTGTCTACAGAGGACCGCCACTCAAACTTTCATGTGAAGACAGAAAGTCCCCATTTCCACCCCTTCATACTAGGGCGTCCAAGTGGCGTCGTTTTAGACGATCGTCGATCCATGATGAACAATATTGGGGGGTTACTTTGTTCAACGTCAGTGGTCATTTATGGAGGATGAAAACATTGGTCAAGGGGATAAGTAGAAGATAGGAAGAAGCAGAAAGGAATATAGCTAGACCAATGTTTGCACCAATGTATTTAAATGAAAATAAGTATTTGTTTATAAGCTATTATTATATTATAAATCATTATATATAATAGTTTATGAATATAAATAATATAACTAACAAAATTAAGGTTTGAAAGCTCGTCAACAATCAACAAACCATTAACGTCAAATTAAAAACGAAACAAAACTAATTTGATCAATATAAATAAGACGAGACAGTTGAAAGGTCATTATTTAATGTATGGTGATGAAGTCCGTCTTACTCGCAAGTTAATTTTATAGCACACATGAATAATGAGCTGATTGTCTTGGGTTCTATTCCTTGTTTACCAAAATAATGATCATGATAAACACACCGGATTTATACTTTTGCAATGATGAACAAAAGTTAGTGAAATTGATATTTGAGTCACTTTTAAATTTAAGTTAGTTATTAAACCATCTGCTGATAGCAGCATTTGTCTGAACCTATTAATTCTAAGTAGTAACTTTTATTAAATAAATTGAGTTAATATGAGTTGTGACTATACATTATCAACCAATAATGGAATGAGCACTGAAATGATTAAACAAAACCCCTCTAAGCAAGTGAGTTTATTCCTTGTTGCATCCTTCAAAATATATCACTTCTTCTAGCAGCGATAAAAATAAATTCTGGTAAAAGAGGAAATAAAGATAGTAGGTTTATCTTTATCACAATGTTAAATACTTATATTAAAACTTATTAGAGTCTCGGGCTAGACCTCGATTATTATCATATCTATTTTGTGTCATTTTATTAAATTTAATACAGTGGAATAAAATTTATTTCCTAAAAAAGTGGGAATAAAACAAATCGTATTAATAAATGAATACAATTTTGGAAAATATAACTAATTAAAAACTATAATTTACAATTAATATTATGATGGTAGTGAAAGGTGAGTACTAAGGATGTTTCTGGCAAGTTTAGTAATTGGACCTGGTCTCTTCAATTTTGAAATAGCTGAATAACATATTTAAAATAATTTTATATATTTCCACATTTTGAAATGTCAAATCAAGCCCATAACAAGATATATTTTAATTTAAATATATTTAATAATTGGGATTTATTTATGCGAGTTCAAATTTAATATATATGTGTCTATGTTACATTTATATTCACTGAGTAAGTTTACATTACTAGGCATTATTATAATTGGGACCAGGTTTATTTTGTCAATACATGACACTAACTATTTGCGTTATACTTATATGTACTAATTACGCTAATGTGTTAGAAATGAGTAAGGTTGGATTTAAAGGCACGTACAGCCACATCACCCACTCTGGCGGCTGCATAGACAAAGGCGCTACTCTCACAGCAGACTAGACTACTGATGACTGGGAGATCGAAGTTCGAATCTTGGTCAAGGAAGGTTTTACCAAAATGTATTTTCCATGCTAGCTCCAGGCAAATGCGGGTACATTCCTATAAATATAACTTTCCTCATCGATAAAATATTATAGGATTTAGTTCATAAGTGCATAATTCCAGCAGGTAGTAAGACGTGGTGCTAAAGAGAAAAAAATGCCACATTTATGTGGAGGAAGTGTGAATTTTTTAAAATGAAATAACCACTTAGGTACCACGACCAAGATTCCAACCCCATTGTCCCCATCATCAGTGATTCAGCCTATTGCAAGAGCGATGCCTTAAGGCATTTATTATACCACTGAAGTAGGTTCTATATTATCAGCTGCATTGAATAAAAACAAAATTCTAAATATTTTTGAAACTAATCAAGCTTGTGGTTAAAATACCAATGTAATAGTAAATTTTTTCAATTCATGTTCTCACTCCTAGTAGATTTTGATATAATTTACAATATTATTTCAAACTTATATACATATTTTGGCACAGTTTTTTTTATTACGGGGTTGTTTTTATTTCTGTTTTTTAAAAGAAAAATATTTTTTATTTGCTTATGTTTGTTTACCTAAGATTTTTATATAAAAGTCGATAACTGTGCAACACCAATTTAGGAGTTTGAATAGGCAAAAATTAAAAGAAAGATTTAAAAAATTATTTTGTAAATGATATTTCATTTAATTTAGGACATAATGTGATGATTAATATACATATTTAAAAAAAATCTAAAATAACAATGCAGAACAACTCACTACTATGTAGTATAATAATTACTGTATTTTGCAGTAAGTCTATATTAATAAAAGTATAACGGTGTAAGTATGTATATACATTATCCGGAAGTTATATATATATATAATAGAAGTAAAACGGTATACATACTTACACCGTTATTATTGTATTAATATAGAGTCTAGACGTACTGCCAGTAGTGANAGAAATAATTCTTGGGGCATACCATTTCCGGTAGTGACCAGGAAGGTAAGACCCCCAGCTGTGGTCTCGACGCTGAAGACTCAGGGTGGGGATATCACTTCTTGCTGGGAAAAATAGGCAAGGTTGTTGCATGAAATGCTACTTCCAGACAATAATGTGTAAGACTACGAGGAACAAGGAACTGCAAGAATGGACATGACGAGGAAATACGACAACAAAGCAGATACAGATCCAATAACACGGGAAGATATAAGGTTGGTGGCCAAAATGAAGAGTAATAAGGCACCTGGACCTATGGAATCAGAGTTGAGGTCCTTCAGAAAATCAGCGAACAGGTATCACCCTTCCTAACGAGTTTAATGAATGAATGCATGGACCAGGGCCGAGTGCCTAATGTATGGAGACAAAGTGAGATAGTCATTCTTGGCAAGGGTGAGGACAAGTATCCGCAGCTCCCTAAGTCATACAGTCCAATCTGTTTATTAAATGGATGTGTAAATCTTCAAGAGAAGATCTTGTGCAACAGTTTGAGGAAGCATCGTGAGATTGTTGGCATGCACCAGCAGCAGTACGGCTTTAGAAGAGGCAGCTCTACGGAGGACGCTACCTGTGAGGCCATGAAACTTGTTGATAGGGCAAGTTGGACATATGTTATTGGGATATTCGGGGACATATCAGGAGCATTCGATAATTTGTAGTGGCCATCCATCACTATTCAAACGGCTAAGGGAACTAGAATGTCCGGGGAGTCTCTACAGAGTTCCTATGGACTCCTGTAGGGGCATATATGCGACCCTGAGATGTCCAAGAATATCAATAAGTAATAAATTTACTAAAGGCTGTCTACAGGAATCGGTCAGTAGACCTATCTTTTGGAACGTAGGACTCGAACCCCGTTTTTTGGAAATTGAAGCGCTCCCAGGTACGGTGAGAGTGGTTGCCTTTGCAGATGACTTTCTGATAATTGTTGAAGCCATGTCAAGATTGGAACTTGAAACCAAGAGTAGTGCGGTTCTCGCTGGGCTGGACACTTGGTGCAAGAAAGTTAAATCAAGTTTAGCACCTGCGAAGACGATGTATGTGCTGTCCAAGGGAGCGCTGAAGAGACCCTTTGATAAGGATTGACAGACAAGTGATTAGATGAAGTGTATATAACAGATATTTAGGAGTTACGATGGATGAAAAGTGCGGCTTCATGATGCACGTGGAAAATATATGTGGAATAGTCTTGAGACTAATGAACAAGATTATCAACATAGAGCAGAGTTGGTTTGGACTGCCCAAGCTTTGAATAACGATTTACTATCAAGCCTTATTAGTCTTCATCATAGGCTATAGGGCCAGCCCTTGGGCACACCGGCTCAGACTGGCACGGGTTAAATGTAAGATCCAAAGCCTACAGAGAAGTATTCTCTAAAGTTACCCAGAGAATATAGAACAGTAGCGACAAATGCATTGAGTGGCCCCAGGTATCTGGACATTATACCTAGAAATAAGGAATAGAGCAGCTATGTACTGGATACGGAAACGGGAGTTAGACAAGGTTACTAAACTTACAAGGGAAGGAGTAATAAATTGTATGCAGGTGAAGGAAGCATTGTTGGACGAGTGGCCGACAGAATGGAACCAAATAACAACTGGAAGGATAACTTACTCTTTCCTGATGTCGGAGATCACCTAAAACTAAAATTTGTACAGCCTTACCCTGGGTTAGTTTACTATATCACTGGTCATGGGCCATACAGGGCAGTTCTTTACCTAAGACGCTTGACAGAAAACGGACTATGCGAATGCGGAGGGGAGACTACACCTGAACACATCGTACTGGAATGTCAACTAACTGTAAAAGAGAGGGAAACAATGCAAGTCCTATTACAGGCCAGATAAATTTATCATATAATGCGTGACCTGGATAGGTGGGGTCTCCTAAATGTAATCGTGAACGACGTGTCAGAGATGAAAAAGGACATATATAGCAGACATGAAGACTAGGAGACAGGTTAGAAAAGACGAACAAAGGGAAGACAGACAAGGTAGTGAGACCAGTGATGACAGTGACACTACAGATGGCGATGACTCGCCATCAGAGACAGAATCAGAAGACATACTATGAAACTTGTACCAAGACTTAGATAAGACAAAACATAAATCTTATCGGCTGTCACAGTGGAAAGGGACGAGCAATTCCAGTTATCCGGAGCCCAGCTGAGGAAGGATCCCTTAGGATGGCAGTAGTGGAAACTTCTGAGGGACCTGAGTCAACCTAGATAACAGCTGTGAATTAGAGTACTCGAAGAATATCAAGAGACGGAGGAACAAAATCCTCATCTCACATGATCTGCCATACTTGGTAACAAGTGAGGTGCTAAACTGGGGCGGTGGGGCTTCCGGTCTGTCGAGGTTTCTTCATTGACCGTTATCAGTATATGAAGAGACAAGGAAGAATATTAAGATGCTCTGCGGCCACCGAGTTGCAAGAAATCTATTAGGTTGAGTTAGTTTTAGTTTATATTTTCTTATGTTGTAACATGTTTATTTTTAGGTCCAAAGCATTGGTTTTAGCTGGTGGTAAGTGGAACGAAATTTCTATTGGGGCGCATCCTCTGGTGGTTGATAGGGGGGTGCTCACCCCCGCGGTGGGACACCCAGCAGTGCAGGGTACTGGGGGCGTAAAATACCCAGGGCGGATCACCTAGTAGGATAAAATTAGAAGATAGGAAAATAGGGACACTTAGATTAGGAGCTATAATCAACATCAAATTTAAAAAAATGATTGTAAATTGGATCAAATAGTTATTAGTGGAGGTAAATGAAAAATGTAACATAGGTCCTGAGTCACAATCTAAGCCTCAGCACAGAAAGTAAGTAATACATATAGTTGCCAGATAGTTTTGTGTAATTCTCAATGAGATAAAAAGCTGAGATTTTTTGAAATTGTAAAGGAACCACTGAAAAGGTTCGAACCGTTTTCAAACTTTAAGAATAATCAAAATTAAAAATTATAGAAAAAAATCTGATTTATCTAATCATTTAGGTTAGTTGACATATAATTTACTTAAGACACAAGGAGAACCTAGAATATCAATTCAAATCTCAAATCCAAAGTTAAATTACAGATTATAAAACAGTGACCTGTGATAATGATTTGGTTGATTTGTATTCATATTAGTCAGCAAAAAGTGTTTCTTTGGTCA
>CABFOV010009089.1:0-20762 GCA_902141375.1 Timema poppense
CGAACCACGGTGGAGGCCTGGCATTCCCCATATTCACAAGATGTCTTGTCAGAGGTGAAGGAAGAGTTTGGTAATCAGATAATTATTTGCCGGGACCGAGGATCGAACCCCGGCCGCCAGCATAGAAGTCTGACACCTTACCCCTAGACCGCCAGGTCACCGAGTTATAACAGTAATGTGGAAGGTAGAATTTAATAGGAAATGTACCTGACCGTGATTCGATTCCCAACCTTCTCACCCCTTGCAATAAAGTCTGTGATGCGCTAGACCATGCGACCACCAAAACGTACTCCATTGTTTTTAAGAATGCTTTTACCCATGTCGGTGGGCACGCAGACTAAATGCCAAATTCATGTTGTCTAGTTGTCTAACGGGTTACAGGTAGGTCGGGAATGAGTTGTGTATACTGAATGTGTTTAAAAAATAAATATACGGCAAATACGGCTACTTTTCCTCTAAATAACACCTTATTTATCCCTGCCCCACTAGCATTATTTTACTGCATGTATACCGGACGGTTTTCAAGATATGAAACAAAATTAAAGTGTAAAATTATAATTCAAACTCCCCTCCCCTCTTCTGAAGCTTATGTTTTACGTTTTGCAAATTAAATTTAGTCCAGTTTGAAATGGATATTTTTATTTAAATAAATAATATAGGATTATATTTGAGAAAAATCTGATAACACTTGTATTCAGTATTCGATTTAAAGTGAATGCTTAATTGTGGTCACGTGATTGAGTAAGCGACCAACGTAGAACCATTTTCACTTCTAATATGTCTAGTGGCGTATTCTCCGGGTATGCTAGTCCTGCGCCGCATACCCATAATGATTTGGACTAGATTTTTTGTTTAATTCAACTATGTCTGTGTGAACTGTGTAAATGCTAATGTTTAGATTGTTAATAGAAATACATGTAATGAATTATTAATTTTAAAACTAATATTGGTTCATATTCCAATAATATTGTGTTTTTAGTAATTCTTCTTTCAAAAGGTTCTACTTAACACAATAGGAAACCCAGGGCTTGCTACTTGAAAAACGCAAGGCAAGCTATGGAAGCTCTAATGACCTTGCCCAATGTCTAGGGGGTGGCGACACATTCCTTTCCGCTCGCTTATAAGTAATTGACCAATGAGTTCACTTTTTACGCCCCAGCTCATGCTGTTCATGTGAAGCAAGCTAAGCATTGTACCAACTATTGAAAAAAGATTCAAGATCACAATGTTTATTTATTAAGCTAATTTAGTATAGTTTAATTAAGATTACATAATATATATAAAATTAATTGTAAAATAATAGTATACGTAACAAGCTTTAAATTATACACTAATTAAACACATTTATTTATGTTTAGGTATTCTAGTCACATGTATTATCTATCATATATTTGGCAAACACATTTGACCACGCTTTCAAATGTACGTATTTCATCACTGGTTGATTGGGGAAGAGGTAGGGGGTAGTGCGGCTGATGAGGCTACTTTACCCGTAGTTGACGGTAATTCTTGTTTTTCTTTAGTAGAAATAATCGTGGAGTTTTAATAGTGTTCTTTTTGTTTTACATTAATGACCTATTAGTCATTGTGATTTTATATAATACATCAAAGAATCCCAAAAGTCAGGAGTGTGAGTTCACCATTTTAAAATGATTTTGAAGGGAAAGATAAAATAAAATATATGTTCATATAATTTACTTAAACAGTGGCGCACCCAGCCATTTACTCTGGGGGGAGGCATTCAATCAAGGCTGTAGCAAGAATGACATTTTGATGGAAAGAACGGGCTTGAGGTTGCACAGCCTTCTAAGCCCTGAAGACCGAGAATATTTATAAATATTAAATGCTTTTATAAATAATTTGGAGTAGTTTTATAGTAATTAAGAGATTTAAATAATGCAAATGGTATCGAAGCTATTATTTAAATGTTTTATTAAATTGTTAATTTTATGTGTAACGGTAAACATTTTGAATATTAGGCTTAAGTTTGAAGCTTGGTCTTAAAATGTAGCATATACATTCAACACATCTTCAATGCTAAATACTTTAGTTATACTTAATATTATTTACATTTCTATTCACATTATTTGCAGTGTTGGGGAAAGAGGGGGAAGGGGGTCAAATACCCTGTTTGCCCCTCTCCCCCTTGGGTAAACCACTGCTTACAGCAAAAGATGTGTGTAAATATCTTAGCAATAAACCAATGACGTAGCGATAGAGTATTAATAGTCCAAGCTAATCTCTCCTATGTTAGTCAGAGTCTACGCATCTAAATAGCTTCTGGAGCATAAATTATCAAGTTGGGAGACTCGTTTGTTTCCAAGCAGCATTGTGTGAAATAATTAGGCTTTATAAAATAGTCTTGATTGCAACGTGAGTTGGACAATCCACTTAATTCCCTGTCACCAAGATCTGATGGACGCTTGATTAATGTATCACTTCATTTTACTATTATTATGATTGTTTGATTTGAGTATTGCTAACTGTGTTCTTTTAATTACACTAGGCTAGTTGAATAGGCTGTCTCTCTTATACATTCAGAAATATGGCAATACCACTCTTAGCCTTGATACTAATATTTACTTAAATTTCTAACCATTTAGATATCATTACAATTTGAGGACCACCTTTGTGGTCTAGTTATCATAGGTTTGGGCTACGGATCCAGAGGTCCCGGGTTTGATTCCCGGCGCGTCCAGATTATCTGGGAAGCAATGGGTCTGGAACGGGCTAGATTCAGTCTAGGGTGGATAAATAAGGAGCTACTCAAATAAAGTAGTAGTGGCACTGGTATAAAAAGCCGAGCTTAATGGCTGGAGTCATCATTGTGCTGACCACATGACACCCTCTATCCGTAATAGTTGGCACTAATTCACCAAACAGTTTGGTAGCCACTCGGTAGGTACAGCCAGAATGAGACAATCATGTGATATAAGTTCTAGCACAGTAGGTCCTTGTTGACTGGCCACCGCCACTTGCCCCTTCTTGCCACCCTGTACCACAATCACTACTAAAACACTAGAGCCTCGCCCGATCAGGGGCCGCATGGTCTAAGGCATCACTCTCGTATTAGACTAGACTGCCGATGATGGGGCACTTGGGGTTCAATCCCGGTTGGGTGTACTGAGGGTAGTTTAAAAAAATGTTTGCCCCTCTCTATATCCAAATGTTGTTACCCTTCCTCTTGTTCAGGAACAAATATTGTTATATTATTGATATACTAAGAGTGTTATTGATGTGTAGAGGCCTACCAAAGTTTGGTCAAAATCGTCTGATTTGTTGGTCATTCGTGACCCAATTAATATAGGTCACAGAAACAATTTAACCGCAAGGGAGTGAGGAGTATGAATGTGTTTATTTAGTTTCGTTCATAAATAACATTTTTTAAATATCTAAATTTAGACCCTAAGCAAAGACCAAAATTACATATTTATGGCTTGAGTAGAATGCAATCATATCATTTTACTTATTTAATGTCTCACTACTACCAACATGCTATGTATTTATCCATCATAATTCTGATGAAATTGACTCCATATACAACATAATTATTTATTGTGGATCATCAGTGTGGATTTCGACGAAATAGATAAAAAACGGATCATAATTTTTTTATTCAGCAAATATTAGAAAAAATTGGGAGTACAAAATGATGGTTCATCAACGATACATATATTTTAAAAAGGCCTATGATTTAAAGATTTAAAGAAACAAATTATATGAAATTGTAGTTAAGTTTGGGATACCCATAAAACTTATCACACTTATTGGGATATGTTTGATTGATACGCATGGCAGGTACGGGTTGGATGTCACTTATCTGATACTCTCGAAACACACAATGGTTGAACCAAGGAGATGCATATCACGTTTTAATATAGCCTTATCGTATGATATTAGGATATGCAGATGATTTATCTTTGTTTATCAATAGTAAGGCAGCTGTTACAATACATTAAAAAATTGTATTGGAGGTTAGTGAGTAGAAAGGTTTAGAAGTGAACGCTGAAATTACTAAGTATATGAGCACACATATAACACAGATTGAGGACGATAATTTATAGATTACTTCGAGCAACATATCATTTGACAGGCTTAATGAGATTAGAAATTTAGGAAATAACGATAATAGAGTGGAAATTAGGAAAATAACACAATCGGGAAATGCATGCTAATAATAGGTCAGTAAGTTGTTGACATCTTGACTGCTGTCAAGAAATGTAAAACTCATAATATGAAAACTAATTGTTTTACCGGTTTACTCTGTGGGCTCGACACGTGGTCTCTTACATAACATGATAAAAACAAAGTATAGGTGTTCTTAAACAAGGTGATTAAGAAGATATTTGGCCCAAAAAGGGATGCGGCTACTGAGGAGTGAAGGATGTTACGTAATGATGAGTTACATATACTGTATTAATCACATATACATTGTTAGGCTAATCATTTCTCGCTGATTACGTTAGGCAGGAAATGCAGTGCGAGTGGGAGAATATTGAATCGTGTTCAAATAATTTAATGGAAGCCCAATGAAAGGAGACCGTTGGGAAGACCTAGACGCAGAATGGAGGATAAAATTAGAATGGACCTAAAAGAGATAAAGTTTAATGAGGTTGACTGAATAGAACTAGCTCATACATTTATTCAATGTACAGTAGCCCCATAGCTTCTTTGGTGCTGACTGACAGTTCACAGCTGACTTTTGACAGTCAACATTTAGGTATATACCTACATATTGACTGTCAGAAGTGACAGCTGCTAAAAACATGTTTTTGCAGATCATATGGTTCGTCATAGGGATACATAATTTGGTCTGGTAACTTTTCAAAGCTGTCAGTCAGCACCAAAGAAGCCATGGGGCTACTGTAGCTAAAATCATTATGCTAATCTGAAAGTATTTATCCTATAATTATATTATAAATTTGATTATTCCTCATTAAGGCTCCTGGATCTTCAAGTTCAAGTCTAACTAATAAGCTAAGGGATGTTCCCACTATTCCAGATAAGTCTTCGAGATTTAAATATAGGTTTCCAATAATACATGTTTATTTGAGAGTAATCATCGTTGTGGTAACATGGTTGACAAAAAGATAGTAAATTGTAAAGCTATAGATGATGATAACTAAACTCTTCTTTTAACAATATAGCTTTTAGTCAATAAAATTATATTAAAATGCAAATTTTAAGTAGAAGATAATTTTGCTGCTTAAGATGAATTATTACACTCTATTTATAACTTTGAATAATTTACGGAATTGTCCTTATCGTATGTGTTTTATTAGACTCAACACAACTATTAAAATATCTCCGTGGATACGAGATGAGGCAGATTACTCAGTGGTAAAGCAATGATATGTAAAACCTAAAGTCTAGGGTTAGGAGTCCGTGTCCATATTATAATTTTTCATTATTTGTTTTTTTTACTTTGTTTCACTACCCATTAGGAGCTACACGAACAGGTATTAGTCACACAGGCTCTGAAAGGGATAGGGAAGGTTGAATTTTGAGAAGGTGTACCCGAATTTGCGTGGAGATAGGGGATAAAACTATTTAGAACTAGAGGAAGTGATGGATTAGGGTTTAGACCAATCAACCACTATAGTGGGCTTCAATTAATTGAAGGAATGGAGAAGTTTTGATTTATTAATTGTATGCGATGTCAAAAGAAAAGTATAAAATGATATGTATATAATATATTATAATATTATTTAGTTTTTAATTATTTGAATTGAAAAATGACATCTGAACACGGAAATCGAACCCAGAACCTTTGGTTTACCACACCAATGCTCTAACCACTGAGCTACCCAGGAATCGTACTGTTCCAAGAGTCATTCTTCAATCATATTTTAAGGCAGAGTCAGTGATGGACGTGCGGAAATCGTAAACTACATATGTGTGATCAATTAAGATCACAAGCTATCAGATAACGCAGCCACCTTTGACTTGTCAGTTGGCTTTTTGCTGCCAAAAGTACAATCACAACTGAACCAGCGCGCCTACCATGATGGATTAATTAGCTAATGTATTGTATTAGATAATTACGGCTTTAGCCGCATCTAAGAAAGATTGTGATATTTAATGAGGATTTATTCCTAACTAACAAATATAATAGCTTAGCTATTTAATACATTGTTTAATTTATTTGTCATAGATTTCATTTTATGAATTTAACAAACCAATAGCTTTCGGTACTTTTTTTAAATATTGGTAGGATGCATACAAAATATATTGTTTTATTAAATGTTGTATGTAATTTCAAGCACAAAATATAAATATGTAAAACGTTAAACAACCTTTCTTCATTAATATTTGAATTGTTTGCGAGTGTAATGTGGCAGCGCTAAAGACATTTTATTGATGTTAGGTGGCCTTTTGTGTGAGATGGACGTTCTTCCGAGAAATATGTAATAAGTGTACGGAGCGAAGATGAGTAAATACAAATCTCCTGACCACCCACCCGGATAGGGTTTCATTGGTATGTTTGAGTTAATGGCGTTTAACTACCACTTGAACGAACTTTCACTTCTCTTCCTGGGTCTAAAATATCTTTAACGTTTGAGCTCACATAATTAATTACCAGACCAATTTGCTAAGGCTAAACAAAAAATAAATTTTTAATCTATAGTTTCTGTACATTTATATATTTATTTTGAGCTCTTATTTTTATGTACTGTACATATATTTTTAATATAGAGTAAACTTATTTTATATTCTATAAATACGTGAATCATGAGTTGTTTTTTTAATGTTTTGAGAGGGGAAGGCGGAATTTTTATGCTTTACCTAAAATGGCAAAAGGGCACGAACCAGCCTCGACCTAAGGATTTTAAAAATGCTTTTTCTATGTGTAGGTAAAAATGGTTGGCTGAAAGTGATGTGGCTAATAGTAGTGACGCGATATCTAGTTGAGCCCGTTCAGACTGGTAGTAGGTACCAGGGTCGTTTTAACAAAATGTGAGGCCAAGGGCAGAAAAAAAGGGACGCCTATCTCTTTTGCACGGCAGTTTTTCAATCCCACCACTAAACCATTATAATATGTATGTACTAGATACTTATGTTACTTAGTTTCTCCAGTTTAATTAGCCTCCCATTTATGGAGTAGGAGTAGAGTGCTTCAGTTTTATGTTCTTACGCACGTCTCATTATAAAATATAATCTGCTTTAAATCACACACATACGAAAGTGACTAAACCCTTCTTACAAACACTAGATGCACTGCGCAGTACAAGTTCGGGTAGCATTATTTAATCCCCCTACGAAGTATTTAAACATCAAGCCTTTTAGAAGACGTTCATTTATTTAAAGTTTACGTAATATCCAATAAAACAAGCGTATATGGTATTGAAAGAACTGACCTATTGTAAATTTTAAATTTTTATTGGATGCAAATTAAATGACTATCCCTAGTATGGAATCGTTTTTGTTTGATTTGAGTGTTCCATTTTAATTTTTGTTATTGTAGTGTAAGCCTAGTTTATGTGTAATACTAAACAAAGTCAATTACATTTTTTTACTATCATGCACATTTCATACCCCTTGTAAAAATGCTGATTAATTTTTCAAGCTAATGCATTTCAATTAACCCTCTTTGATAAAAGTTTTAATTAATTTCCCCTCAAAATATATTAAACCCCATAATTTAGGTCACAATTATATCCAAATCTTGGTCAGGTGTGCACAATGTGTATAAAGTCACCCCTTCCACCACCAGTTTATGCTGAGGCCCACATAGCACTAGGCGTTATGTCCGCTACACCAAGGGGCCAGACTGGACGCTACGATTTGAAAGAGACTCTTCAGTCTCTCCAATATTTTAGCAGGTATTTTGCCTTGGGAGGGTGACGTCAGTGACGATGAGGCTTTGTTGTTACTTTCATTGTGTAATAAGTGTAAAATAAAGTGGCTATACGAAGTGAACACTAAAATAACAAAGTTTGGTGAATTTCATCACCATAATCATTTCCAGGGCCACATTTAGGCACCGTCTATGTCTGGTACGGCGTCGCATATTAGTGAATCAATTATTAGCCGACGGATCTTAATCGTAGACACAATAAAACTCTAACAATACACTAGCGCTTTGTAACGAGCAAGCTTCAGCTACAGCTGAGTCCACGTGTGTAGTTTTAGTGAGGATTATGTTCATTCATGTTGAAGACAAGGGTTTCGGTTTCACATCCCGTGACGTAGTATCTTGAAAAGGCGCTGCTGTAAACACTCTTATTTTTGTAAGTGTTGCACCCCCAAAAATGTCGCGCCCTAGGCACGTGCCTAGTCTTCCCAGTGGGTAATGCGGCACTGATCATCTGGTATGTTAAAGTTCCGGTATTCTTTGTTGGTTTTGTTGTGCATGCATGGGTACTTCCTTACCTCCTCAATTAACTGCTCTAGAAACCTTAAACACACTACTAATGGTGACTGCACGTGGCTGGATACCAACTGCACATGTCCGTCATCAGTGACGTTTAAAATATAGCCTAGAATAGCGAACATAGCGTAGAGCTCTGTGTGGCTGGGCCATTACTAAGATAACTCTCACTAAAATAATATAATATATTTTTATAATTGCAAATCAAGTTTAGATACTTCTTCGATCGTGAGCAAACTTTATTATTATTATTATTATTATTATTTAACACCGCGTCTTACTACCCGTTTGGGTTATACGCTTAAAGTACTAATTACGCTAATGGTTTAGGAATTGGGGAGGTTGAATTAGAGGAAGTGAACCCACATTTTCGTGGAGGGGGAGTAAAAAATCATTTAGGAAAAACCACCTCCAGTTCACCCGACCGAGATTCGAACCTCGCTCTCCCCGTCCTTAGCAGTCGAGCTCAACACGACTAGCGCGTTAGCAAACTACGCCATCAAGGCGGGTAGCAAACTTTATTAACTAGGGTCTTTTGTATAAAATAGTATTTAATTTCTCTAGCTGCAATAGCTTAGGGTGGGGGTGGGGGGTAATTTGGGGGAGCATTTTGGGTGGTGGGGCGTTTTAAGGGGAGGGTGTATTTTAATTATTACCTGTCCTAAACCATAAATCTCGCTACACAATATCTAAGTTGCGCGTGTGATAATGATGATGATACAACGACACTAATGATTTATGGCTTCAATGTTTACTCACCAGAAATAAAAAGAGTTCTAAACCGTAACTCTTTACTCTTGCTCATGAGTGTCTTAGTGCTAATGCCACACAACCATCAATACATTTTTCCAAGCGGCAAGTATGATTATTCTCGTGCTTTGATATCCTAATATACTCGTTAGTGTAGGTATTGAGATTATGTTTAAAATTAGGTGTGTGCTGATTCCAATACTCAATTCCTCGACATCCTCGATACCCATAGTATCGATTAGTATCCAACAATCGATACTATACGCTAAAAATCTCGATACCACTCTTCAGTATTCAACACGGTTGACTCCTCAAACGGTTGATTTTGAACTTCAGTGGCTAGACATTAGTTATTAGTAGTTTTCTTTGTCCTTTTATTCTGTTCGCTCAGCTCTAAGCTCAATATAAACAAAAACATCTTTTGCAGTTTATAAACACGGTCACGGTCGACACAAGGCCGATTTTTATTGATCAAAGGGAACTATATTTTGTAAATAAATCTAAGGAAAACACTTATTTTGTGTTGAAATAGTCTAGTAATATTCACTTCATAAAGTCGATTTTCCTCAGCGCTCTGGCCATGGAGTGGTGAGAAAATGAATGGGCCAGCTCGCAACTGCATCGTATTTCGTCGCTAGACTATTATTATTCGAATGATTTTAAAATAATCTTAATTTACTAGTTTCCGTAGTTTGACACATGGAAACAAATTACGCATTTTTCTTTTGACCTAGTTTCTATGCTTACAAAATGAGGATTTATTTAATTTAATGTTGAATGGTATCGAATGGAGTATCGAGTATCGAGGAGATGAAGTGATAGTATTTAGCAAGGTGTCGGAATCTAGAAAAGTAGGTATCAGCCCACCACTCTTTAGAATGCAACGTAAAATAGTTGGAACAAAATATTTTCACAATGGACGAAACCACTCACAATTTTTTTGTTAATAATCCACACTGGCCACACTATAATTTAAATATAAATTTGAAAACATTATTTTTATCCACAAAAGCTACAAAATATCGTGTTGCTGTAGGGGGCCTACTAATATACCACCCATACTTGATTAAACAGCTACTCATTCAAAACGTCCGACGGAGCTTCTGATAAATAATGAGTATTCAAAACTATTTCAAACAATAACGTATGATGAACATCTTTTATTACCAATGCCTCAAACTAACAAAATGTATCTAATTTTGATTGTTCACTGCTTACACGTATATCTATAACACAGGGACACTTGATAAGGACCCGCCTCGGTGGCGTACGTAGTTAGCTAACGCGCTAGCCTCGTGTTGAGATAGACTGCTGATGTCCGGGAGATTGAGGTTAGAATCTCAGTCGGGTGAGCTGGGGTGGCTTTCGACTATCCCTTCACACAAATGCGGGCTCACTTCCTCTAAATTAAGCCTTCCCAATTTCTAACCTATTAGCGGTGTTAGTACTTGATCGTATAACCTGAACGGTTAGTAAGAGGCTGTGCTAATTAAAACAATTGTTAAAGCAGAAAACTACATATTCATCCTTCAAATACCTGCCCCATTTGGTCTGAACTGGTTTTAAAATACCCATCGTGTGAATCACATGTTTTTTTATTTCTTTTAGCACTGTGTCGGGTTTTACATCTATCCTATGTACTAATAACACTAATGGTTTAGGGATTATGAAGGTTTAATTGAGATGAAGTGGACCAACATTTACATGAAAGGTGAGTGGCAAACCATTTAGGTAAAACCACCTTCAATACATCCGACTGGAAAATAACACCGATCTCGTCTTCAGGACCCCTAATTTTGAAATTTGAGAAAATACTCGCTAGCGAATAAACTCGCAACTCATGAACTCGCAAATCGCAGGTTGTACCGAAACAGAGCTAACTTTAAGGTTTATACTGTCGTGCGAGTCGGTGTAGCGTTGTTTCAATTGCGACTGAGTTTTCATTCCGACAACACTGTAAAATCATGACTTGCCAAATTATTTAGACGATGGGATGCTACAACACGCCATTATACAAGATACGTAACTGAAAGTAAACACTATTATTGTATTGAGTGCATTATGTAAAACGATTTGTTTTGTTTTATTAGGAAACCATCTTCCAGTTGTTTGCATCTAAGTTTGTTGTCTCAACATTTTCTCATGTTATATGAGCAGATGTTAAACAGTTCTTAAACAAAATATCCACTTTAGCTCACTCAGTAAAGTACTTGATAGAAACTCAGGATTTCACGAGATCGATTCCACCTCGATCATAATATTTTAAAATTTGTCTGAACTTAAATCACTTCCTAACTATTAGAATTCAGTAAAATATTAGTTTATATTTGCAACTATATTTAAAACATAAATATGCCCTAAAGGTTTTAGGTATGCGAATAATAATTAGCTTGCTTAGCCTTATTTTAAATATGTAGATTTTTATGTCATAAAACCCATTAATTTAATTTTTATATACTCACCTACACACATTTCAAAATTAATAGACTGTTTTTAATTTACTACATTGTTAAATTATTTTTAAAGAAGAAATTTTTTGAAATCTATACAGGCTCAAAAAATTAAAGTTTAAAGTCCGATGAAAAAAATTTAGATGATAGGATTTGAACACTCGAACTCTATGTTATGATAATGTTTATTTACCGGCTCAGCCAAATTTACGGAATAATAAATTTGAAAAAATTAAAATACAGTATTATATTTTCACCCAAACAAATTTTTTTTTTGAAGGAATGAATAAAGTGTACAAAGCAATCATGTTTTTTCCTTCTCTAAACCTAGTTTGTAAAATGGTAGGTTTATTTCAACCAAAATCACTCTCAGAAGGTTGCAACCGAAAAGGGGGATGGCATCCATTTTGTTATATTATGCTCTATTTGACAGATAATCCCTGTCTTGCAGGGTGTGAGGCTAATAAGGCTAATAAGTAGAATCCGCTCGCTATTCGATCGTGTGACGTTAGTTTTCGCAGCGTATAAATTTCAAAATTAGGGGTTTGCGAGATTGTATGCAAGATGAGAGAAAAACGCTAGTGAATATATACTCGCAATTTTCCAAATTAGGGGTTCAGGAGTCTAATCTAATACAAAAGTACCGCGTTAGACACGCGGCCACCAAAGCGGGTGAATCATCTGTTATTTTTAGACATACTTGCACACACATTGCACAAATATGTCATAGCTTTCTGGAGAGACAAACACTTTCTTGTGCAGGTAATTTTCTCCCGCATTCTTACTCTTATCCTCATGAAACCAGCCCTCCCCCCATTCTTAGCTATAAAACAGCTTTTACTGAAGAAGATAATGCAAATTTTAGTTTGTTCAAGTAAATCATTGGAATGAAAGAAGGATGTAAACTACCGGCAATTGATTATTCATCATAATGGGGGCATAAATAAAGAACAACATAATAATAAATATATTAAAAGTTAGTCATTGGAATAATATTACATGCCAAGATAGTCCACTATAAACAATATAGTAGTAAAATCAAGACAGATACAATAGGATCAAAATAAATAAATATTGCATTATTAATAAGAAAAAATAATAAGTAATAAAAATAATGCATCAATGTAACGTGACAAGAGGGGAACAGTTGTTAGAATAAGCACCAGTAGTGTTTGCAATAATTTTTTAGCACACTACATAGTGACATTGATTAATTAACATGTAATTTTAAAATATTCTTATGGATCCCCATCTTATAGTTCCTTTATAAAAAAACTATTTTATTGTATTAGTGATAATAGGAGTTCTTTAAAAATGAAAATAATCATCTCATTACGTTCATATATACAGAAGAAATGTTCAAATTCTAAATAATATTTCATATAAAATTATTGACAATGCAGTAAAATCAACATACCAATGGCAGTCTGTTTATCCAGCAGTTCACAAAAGGGTGTAATCCTAAAACACCAGGCTCCAAGTATACCATCCCGCACCTGAGAAATAACAAATGAGTTTAGCTTTAAATTCATTGCATTCAAAGATTACTTACTATTTAATTGGTAATGAATATGGCGTACGTTTGAATTATTTATTGCACGTTTTATTAATTTACTTATCTAACATTATGAAATGAGAATCTGGTAAAGTATTATGAATGTTGCGATAAATTATTAATGGATTATTTACTTTAAGGGAGTAGGATCTAAAAAGTTTATTTCAACGCTTAAAACAGTACTTCACTTATGTATACCTTGAGCTAGTTATTCCAGTCCATTTCATTACACCCTCTCCCTATCTTGGGCTAGTTATATACAGTACCCTCATTACACCCTATCCCTATATTGGGCTAATTCTATCCAGTCCACCTCATTAAACCCTATTCCTATCTTGGGCTTGTTCTATCCAGTCCCCCTCATAGACCCTATCCCTATCTTGGGCTAATTCTATCCAGTCCACCTCATTAAACCCTATTCCTATCTTGGGCTTGTTCTATCCAGTCCTCCTCATTACACCCTTTTCTATTTTGGGATAGTTCTATCCAGTCCCCCTAATACACCTTATCCCTATCTTGGGCTAATTCTATCCTGTCCCACCCCACTACACCATATTTCTTTCAAGTTCATTATAATGCTATCCACCCATCTGCGTCTAGGTTTTCCTAATAGTTTATTCCAAATGGGTTTGCCAGTCGATATCTTGAAGAAGGTTCTTCCATTCGCGCTGCATGCACTGACCACTGTAATCTACGAGACTTGATTATCCTAAAAATATCTATGATCAGTACATATTATGTAACTCATGCTAAAAAATTAAATTTCCTCCTTAATTGATAATTTGAACTCAAATACTTGTATTAAATTATATCTAAGTTTTTATTAATCATTCCGTGGTTTTATTAAATTTTGGATCCGGAAAATCATTTAGCATATTGATACCTTAAATTTGATGCAATAAATATTTTACCCTCATTCATGATAGTTCAGAAAAATAATAACCTTTGGGTAGATGTGTGTAATGCGGGCTGCTTTTTGCTCCATCAAATGTATAGCTCACTCTTTACGTGGGTTTCAAACCAGGGGGGAGGCCTGTCATTCCACACATTCATAATGCGTGAAAGCACACACTTTGCCAGAGTTGAAGGAATGGTTTGATATTCAGATAAATATGTACCGGGACTTGGATTTGAACGTAGGACTCCTAACACATATGTCTGACACCTTACCACTAGGCCGTAAGAACCCCTTAAGTATTAAAGTGAATTATTGCAAATATTTCGAATTATATATACAGGGTGTATTTTAATTGTCAAATATTTTAGGAGCGTATTACTATTGATCTAACGATCAAACATTTAACATAAACATGGGTCCAAAAAAGCTTAGTTTATGAGTTAAGAGGAATTAGAGTGTTTAACAATATCAAATAATCAATAAGCAATTTAACTAGACAATGTTTAATATAAACTAACAAAACACAAGGTAGAACATTTGGTTACAGAAATTGTTTAAAGTGGTGTCCTCCTGCTTCTATGCATCCTTTGAGCATGTGTTCCATGTTTTGTCGTACTCTGCTAAATAAACCTGGAGTATTATGTACTTGTTCACATCTATTTACAATACACATTCTTAAAACATCAACATCAGGCACAGAAGTTGCGCAAATAATTGAATTTAAATGTTCTCAGAGATAAAAATCAATTGGGTTCCAATCAGGTGATTGAACAGGCCATTCAATAAATCCCTCGCGACCAATTCATATTGGAGGAAAACGGACATCCAAATACTAACTCTCCAATTAAAGTGAGCTGGAGTGCATGAACCAAATTTTTAGTGAGATATCCAGAGGGAAATTGTCCATTAAATTGTGCAATTCATTTTGAATAAATTGCAGATAAACGTCTCCTGTCAGACACGAAGGTAAAAAATAAAGGCCTAATCAAATGATCATGCACGAATACAGCACAAACGTTCACACAGAACTTATGTTGATGTTTGTTCTGGCGCACAACATTACGTCTCCAAGAGTGGTTGTTATGGTAGTTGAATACACCATCGCGTGTAAAACCAGCCTCATCATTAAACAGAATAAACGCCAAGAAATGTAGGACCACCGCACACTTTTGTTGAACTTCTGTTAGTCCCCGGCCATTAAATTTATCAATGTGAAAGGATGAACCCATATATTCATCAATAATACATTTTCGGCTATCCGGGACTCGAAATCGGGACACTTATATTAGTAGAAATACGCTACTGTCATATTCCCTACACGACTATGTTTTATACATTGTTAATATATTCAATAGGTGTATGTATACTATGTGATCCTCNGACTATGTTTTATACATTGTTAATATATTCAATAGGTGTATGTATACTATGTGATCCTCGTCTCCAGCTACGAGTATATCTCACCTAGATACCGTGGCTGGTGATGCCACGGCTAAATCAGCCACCTCAAACATCATAGTTTGGTTGTCGTGTAATTTGATGATCTCTCCCGAGCTGAGACACAACTTCTTGTTGTCGTCAAGAACGGTGTTAAGATTCTCTATCCACACAGCATCCACAGGTCCATCCAAGACGTACCAACGCTTGTCCTGATCTGTAGTAGACGAACCAAGTCGCACCAGCGAGGAAAGAATTCCGTCCGTCCTTAACAGATGAATGGGAATAACGTTGGTACATCATTGTTTAAACATTAAAATATTATGTTGGAGAAATAGACAAGCTATTATATTTGTTAGTTATGGCTATAGCCGGATATAGATATTATATTCTTTAAATTTTAAAATTACACCTTGACACGAGAATTAAACCTATTACCTTTGGCTCAGTACGCTATTACTCTTACGACTTAGCTATCCATCAGTTGGCCTATACCTAGGCCACTGGATAGCTCAGTGATTAAAGCAATGGCCTATTAAGACAAAGGTTCCGGGTTCGATTCCCGCTTCCAGGTATAATTTTTCACTTTAAAGAATACGATATTTAGATGTGACTATAACAGTAACTAGCAAATTTAATCTATGTATATTATGTAGACTTGTACAGTTTTAATTGTACTATTTACAACACAAAGCTCTACCGAGTCGATGGTGGCCGCGTTATCTGATAGCTCTAGATCTTAATTGATCACGCATTGGTAGCTGACTATGTACACAATTCCATCACAGATTATGCCTTTAAAGATAATCAGTGAAGAATTACCCTGGGCATGTGATGATTCTTGGATAGCTCAGTGGTTAGAGCATTGGTGCATTAAGCCAAAGGTATCAGGTTCGATTCCCGTGTCCAGGTGTCATTTTCAATCTAAAGAATATTGTGATATTACCTGCTTAGCCTTGTTGACCGTGTGGTCTAACACGTTACTCTTGTTCTAGACTAGACTGCCGAAGATGGGGAAATAGGGGTTTGATCCCGGTCGGGTGCATTGTGGGTGTTTTCACCTAATTTTTTTTACACTATCTTTCAACTCAAATGTGGATGCACTTCCTCTACATTAAACCTTTCTTATTCCTAAACTATTAATTTAATTAGCACATAGGCGTATATCCCGAACAAGTAATAAGACACGGCGCTAAACAAATAATTGTTATATTATTGCTAGTGTTTATATTGTTCTCTTAAATATTGATTTTTGGAAACAAAAAATCTACCTGGCTTATCAAATTGAATAAATGGCTTGAACACTCACAAATGTTTGAGTTTGTATCAAATTTAGATTTGGTGTAATTGAAAGCGATGCTAGCACAAACAGATGCGGTCCAAAAACAAAAAGGTGGGCTTTATTTTAATTACTTGACTACAATATTAATACTACACATTAATTTTGCACATTTGCCAAAATTTAAATCCAACAGGTAACCATCAACTTTCATAAAATATAAAAAGTATTAATTTTAGGTTATCTTTATCCAGATTAGACCCAATTCAGTAAAGTTAACAGAGATTGTGTTGATTGACACAGTGGTCTGGATTCATCTTTACTAAGCAACTATTTTGTGTTTATAAGGTATTTTATGACAATAGGCTGATAACACATTCTTTTTAAACACCCTCACTTACATAGAAGACCAACTAACACACTATCGCCTTGTCTAGAAAGTGATGCACATACCATTCGTGAGTGAGAAGGTCAAATTCTCCATAGAGCTGTCCCATAGTGATGGACTTGGGGTTGAGTACGTAGGTGTGTACTGTCTCAAAAGGAGTACCTGCAGGGGATGGTTTGCCCTTTAACTTTGTCAGCGCTGCCTGAAGAATCTCGTAGCACTAAACACAATAAAAGAAATTCAAATAAGATTTAGGAAGTATTTTCTTAATATATTTTTACGTTAGAAAAAATGCATTTGGATATTTTTTTTATTGTTTAGCATATTTGCCCGGAAGGAGCATTATACGCAGGTTCAGTTGCCTTATGTAGACTATTAGTCTCTCTGGGGGCACAAAGCGTTGCCCAAGGTGCATCATGGGAGGTTGTATATACGTCGTACCCACAGATGATGGGATGATAGTTAATATAATATTGTAGAGCAAGTGTGAGACTTAACTAATCAAACCCTTGTGACTATTGAAATACTTCCTCTTAAGGTAAAATTACTCAATGTACCAGCCGGGTATTGAACCTGAGATCCATAGGCTCGTAGCCAAGTACACTGATCACTTCACAGTAGGGCCGGTTATTGAATGGATGGGAATTCGTCAAAATATTTTTTTAAATAATGTTCACATTTGATTTGATAAGGAGTAATAAATGACCAAATTATATTTCTTTATTTTTATTCCCTTTTTATTTGATATTAGCTTAGTCTTCTATGACGAAATGTTTCGATGCTATTATTTATATTACACCATTTTCAGGTTTATTTATTATATATGATAAATATATCTTTATACATTATTTACAATTACATTGGTTTTCTTCAGACCTGGAGATGGTGTACAATAATATAAGTCCAAGCAACTATCAAATAATGAGAAAATGATAAAAATAAAGTAGTTCTATATTTTACAATAATTTATATACAGCACAAAATATCACCCCCATGAGATAATAATGTATTGTTTTAATATAATACCAACTGGTGACCTGGTGGTATAGCGGTAAGGTGTCTGACTTCTGTGCTGGGAGTCCGGTGTTCGATCCTCGGTCCCGGCACAGATTTATCTGATTGCCAAACCCTACCTTCACCTCTGACAAGACTTGTATTAATCACAACTTGTGAATGTGAGGAATGCCAGGCCTCCACCGTGGTTCGGATTCAACGTTAAATTGTAGGTCCCTCATTTCACCTCGTAATCACCCTAACATTATCACATTAACCTAAGTTCGTACAGCCCAAACGGGTGCTAAGACGCGGGGCTGGTAATAATAATAATAATAAATAATATAAATATCGTTGAAATTAATATACATACCTAACCACGCCTTTCCCTTAGAGGGTAGGCAAGAAACGGTGTTTTTATCTCAAAAACAACTTTGTACTTAATTCATTCTAATTAACTTTCTCCACACTTCCCTATCCTTGCATACTCCCTTCAATCCAACAACATCCAGACACAAGAGTCATACATGCTCTTTTGTTCTTAGAACTCTTAATGTTTCTCTTTTTCCACATTCGTATATAACATTTAGTCACATCTTGCTAGGCCTATCTTTTATTTTGATCCACCCAATCTACCATCATTTATGTGTTATGTCACTCTATCCACATCCATCCCATCAACATGTCCAAACCTAAGCAAGACTCCTCCTTCACATTGGTTGAGAAACAGAATACTTCTTATTGAAAATAATATATTTCATTAATAACACTCTACAATTAAATATTGCTAATGTTTACGTAATAATTATTTTAAGATCCCTAGCTTATACTAATATGAATGGGGAACCTGATTCTGTTTTGCTAGCTTTTCATGTCGTTATGTTTAAAATACAAAGGATTGAACTGAAATGAACTGAATGAAGTGAAATAATTCTGTTTATATTTATATGATTATAAAGCTAAAACTATATATATATATTTGTAAGTGTATAGGAATTTTGTATTAATTTTGGTTAACACAGAATTTCTATACACTATCTATATATTTCTCTCTCCCTCTCTCTCTCTCTCTCTCTCTATATATATATATATATATATATATATATATGTACAACACAATTGAACGGTATTAGCATAGTTTTTTTGGATGTAAGTGTACAAGAATTTTGTGTTATTTTTGGTCCGAAAAAACTTATGTGTAGCTTGTGTGATGAGTTTCCAAACATCTGTATATATATATATATATATAAGTTTTTTCGGACCAAAAATAACACAGAATTCCTATACAGTGTAGCTTGTGTGATGAGTTTCCAAACATCTGTATATATATAAGTTTTTTCGGACCAAAAATAACACAGAATTCCTATACAGTGTAGCTTGGGCGATGAGTTTCCGAACATCTGTATATATATGTATATAAGTTTTTTCGGACCAAAAATAACACAAAATTTTTATACACTTACATCCAAAAAAACTATGCTAATACCGTTCAATTGTGTTCAAAGTTTCGGGGTACAGCACCGGGATAGCGAAGCTTTTCAAGCATGCCTGTACAACAGGTTGCATAGGAGCTAGGCTCGCGTCACTGTACACCTCGATATCTTGGAGCATGGCAGCAGATAATACCACAATTAATAGTAAACAACACACCATCCCATCCAGGAATGCAAATATGTTCTGAGAGACATAATTAATGGTCCTACATCAGAGAAAGTGCTTGTCATTATTACATGTGCAGTGCCACGCACCTATTTGTATTTGTTGAGTGACAAAGTCCTTTCTACAAAACTCCAGTTTTAAGGGTCAACATTTTTGTTTGTCACACTAAATTCAAGAAATGTTTATATGTATTAACATATTATTTTTGTAGCGTTTACTAAAAATACTCAAGTCGCTAAAAGCTATGGGCGTCCCCAGCCCAACACGTGACTAGAAAATTTTAACCTCTTGAATGTAGACACCTATTTTAAATAAGTGTGGTCCAAGATAAATTGTTATAGATTTATTAAATAAACTATATTAATTTATTTGCTTTCTTAATAAAGTGAAAAATAAAAATATTAAATTCATTAAGTGTATTTAAATTGTGTAATCATCAGTACTTGAACACGCGTACAAAATAGTTTGTAATGTAAATGCATTTTAAATTATTATTCCCATAGATGAAGTGTAATTATATAACATATTATATAAAACTACTATGGTAAGACCTAAGGTCATACTACTTATGGTTTCCAGAGATATAGTAGTCTAATAATTTATTGACTAATTCTCTTAAATAACGTTTTTAATCGATGTATTTGTTTTTGCCATCTTTTATCGGTTATAGTAAGTTTAATCTTGTATATGGTCACCATTTTGCTCTTAGATCCCTCACAACAAAGTATTCTTTAATTAAAGCCATGTCTTACAGCTAAATTAGATACACAATCATAGTTAAAGTCGAATGGGTGGTAAAGTATACTTAGTGTATAACTTATTTTTATTTTATGTTCTGAGTTAAGATTTCAGTGTTGCAGTAGGCAGGAGAGACCAGGATAAATGCTAAAGCCAGACAAGTGTATTTTGTACGTGTAGGTTTTGTTAAATGTGTGTGTTGTTGTAGCTTAGTGTGTTCTAGATGTCTGGTTTATTGTGGATG
>CABFOV010009090.1:0-20761 GCA_902141375.1 Timema poppense
TAGTCTACTGCGAGAGTTGCGCCTTAGACCATGCGGCCACCGAAGCAGGTGAAGATAAATTAAACTCCATATCAGTTGTACTATGTCGCGAGTCTTTCTTTCAAAACCAGAACATACAATTTGATAAGTGGAAATACTAGATTTACTCTAACATTTTTACCATAAAACATATTAAATTTTAGTTTTACTTTGTCACATACTTGGTTGAGAAACATACTAAAGGTAAATACGTGATTGAAACAGATTTTAATATATCCGTGCTCTTCTGTTTAAATTAAAATAATCATCAAATAGCTGATTCCTAGTAAAAATAATAATAATAATAACCTCTCGATTTACTTCCTCTGCACAGAAAATAACATTGTTTTGTTTCAGTTAATTAACAGCTGTTAACTAATAGCGGCATTCAAAGTCCCTACTAATTAATAATAACCAAATTTGAAGTTTGTTAGGCATCATTTACAAAGTAGTACATTGCTTTTTAAAATACACCAAAGTAGTAAACAATTACATAAACATATTATATTAAATATGGAAGAAGGAAGCAAACCAGTTAAGTTAACTGAGCTCTCATGACCTCCTTCTGAGGCAAAATTTACCTTAAACAGCAAATAAAGATTAAGAGATGTAAACATATTTTAAAACCATACTTAGTCACTATTGTTTGCCGGCCCTTGGCTTTTATAAAAGTAAATATTTACAGAGTACACAACAGTAAGTTTGATGGAGGGAACTAGTTTACTAAATAAGTATCATCATCAGTGGCTGGAAAGGATTTTTTTTAAACATTTTAACTCCAGTTCCGTCTAGAACCTTAAAGTTCCTTCCTTTCTTAAGTCTAACAGAGATAGCACCATTTGAGATTATCATAATAAAAAATTTAAACCAGAATTCAACTTTGGATTAGTAAATTGACTGACATGTTCTCATCAACTTATTCAATAAGGTATAAAACATTTGATTATTTGTAGGGATAATTCTTATGGTGCAAAAACACAAGATAAATACTCGGATAGAATTAACTCCAAAGAACGCAGTCCTCCCAGCCACCGCTTAACATAATCACGACTCAACAATGTGAACAACAATATTGTAAAACAAAGCTTGTGCATTGTACAATAATATTTCTTCCACCTATAACTATTAGATATTATTATAAAAGATATTAAAGCATCTTAGACATGATCTAAAGCGTTTTAACAAACACCCAACCTTCGATTGACTCTACATATTTCTTTTTAGCAGCTAAAGTCATCTGTTGTTTAACTTTGTTGCCTAAAATTGACCAAAAAAATAGTACCACCTGAAATATTGTACTTAACATTTTAATATAAACAGAAAAAGTTCCCGGTCTTAGAAATTTATTTCCCTCGAATGGCCATTGGTGAAAAAATAAGTAAGATAAGTGTTTGAGACAGCTATTATAATGCCCATATCGGGGCCAAAGGCCAATATTTCAAGATAAAAAAATAAGAATTTTAGCTTCAATTTATTTATTCAACTAATGAAAAATTAATGTTCATCCCATGATCGATTGTCGAAGAAAATATGTTATTACTGCTAGATCCCTCAGCCTAGGTATTAGAACTCAACAGAAGGAGTTGTGTAAAGAACAACGTAGACTCAACTAGTCTTGAACATCAAATAATATTAACATAATTTCTAAGCCAATCCCATCACACCGTCCAACCCAGATACATGAAGGCTAGTAAGTCCCGTGAGATCATTTTTAAATGTAATATAGTCATATCTTGGGATGCGCCCAGGAGTCATTTTTACCGCAAAGTGCAAAATGGGATGTGAAGGTGCCCCACAGACAGCAGCTGTTTCATCTTAAGGACCACGTACAGCCTGGAAACAAATGCGTTATCCAGACGAGAAGAAAGCCGTATACAAGACACGGAAATGGAATATCTCCGCGCCATGATGGAAAAAGAAAATTCCACCATGCGGCCTTTGGTCAAACGTTTAAGAAACTCTCTCGGATTTAAATTTCCTTCAAAGTTAAAAGACACAAAGTATTCTCCTCTGGCAAGTAATGAGTTATTTTGTTAATGTTTATAACATACACCAACAGCCGATGCAATATTGTATATTTTGATTGGATTATATTCAAATTCAAACCTAAAGCATAGGATATCTATGCAATTTTGAGTAGTTAAACAAAAATACTAAGATAAATAGTTTGGTTTTAAACCATTAACATTGAAGTGAAAAGATGAAGTACAATATTCACTAAGCTTAATTTAGAAACCTGTTTAAATGAAATAAGAGTTTCACAAAAAGTTGTAATATTAAATAACAGCCAAAATATAAGAATACAAAATACCTTATCACTATATATCTATCAAAAATAAATGTGTAAATGTGTTACAGGTTTCAAAAAAAAAGTGTTTAAACAACTTAAATGCTAATATGGCTTTGAAAACAATGTATAATAGAAAAGCTCCTACAACTGGCAATATAATATAAAGCTATGTATTTAATGATTATGTACTAAAGGAAAAAATATTTACAATATTATTTATGTATAAACTAAAAGATCACACAATAAAGGCCTATTTAATACTTTATTAATTGTGCTACATCTGACTAGATGCAAATCAAGGATTTATATGTTTTAATTTAATCAAAGTGAAAAACACCGGGGTAATTGCACACAACTAATGAAATCATTTTATCAACGCCATGTTCAACATCAGGGTTGTGTAAGACGTATAATATTGTTGATACCAAACGAAAACAAAAACAAAAATTCTAAAATAAATGTTGGGGTAAAGTTTTGGAATTATCAAGATCATTTGAAGCAGCGGTTCCCAAACTTCAATGGCCCGCTCAAATTTGGAAACATAATAGGTGACCCACCAAGTTTTTTCAATTGATTTTTGTATTATCTTTTACAAACATAAGATTAGTTTTGTAACACAAAAACTTGTACAGAATATTAAAATGTAAAATATGAATATTTCTAATAATGTTCATGTTTATTTGGTAAGGAGTAGTAATAATTATGTTTTGGTCATACATTCTTGTTTGGATTGTATTTTAACCCTTCATTGTGTCTTCCAAGAGACAAAGAGTTGTGAAAGGAGGTTTTAATCTTTATTCTCTCTTGTATTACAAAGCAAAGTACGTGGAGTGATACGACAATTCTAGGGCCTATGTATAAAGGTTCTTGTGGGTCAAATTCTGCCCCAAGTATTTCAACATATATTGGATCAATTTAAACACAAACAGTTGTAGTCGTGAAAGGTTCCTCTGGGAAGAAAATGTGTCTACTCTTCAGGTAATATCGAATAGCTTAGTGTTCCACCTACAAATTTTCTGACCCACCAAAATCTAGTAGACATCCAACATATTAGGAGTCGTCGAAATAAAGAGAAAACCTTAAGCCCCCCCCCCCNCCCTCTAAAAATACAACATTATTACATTATAATTTTCAAAAAAGCTGTATTTTTTTCCTATTCACTAACTAAAGGCATGGGATAATGAATAAATTGTATAAAACAATACTTAATTTTGAGTTGAAGTTTTAAATTAGAAATTTTTGTTTGTTTCATATAATAGTCCAAAATAAATATTCTTTGGGTGTAAATGTTATCTTCCCACTCTCGTGTTGACAATCGTATGTACATGACCAGCGAGCCACAGAGACAAACTGAGCCAATGTTGTACTCGCAGCGAGACCACCACACGGACACAACACGGAACAACACCTGTAACGTTACAATTACAATATACACACACAAAATGGCGCTAGACGGCTATATTAAACTAAATATCGTTAAGAGGCAAGGCCTCAAAGTTTACAATTAAAACACAACAAAACACATCGTTATATAATTCTCAACTGTGCTTCAAGAATAACAATCTCTGTGACATTATGGTTCACCCTAAATCGCCCAACTGAGATGCTGTACCCGTAAGATTCCCCGACCTTCCCCCTCATTCGACAGCAGACTCCCACAGAGATCTGTTACCAGCTACAACGCAACTCCTGCATTGCTGAATACATTGGCTCACCACAGGAACACTCAGACAATGACACCAACCACGACGACCCTGACAAACCATGCTACAGTGCTAAGAGTTATACTACAATAGTTGCGTAGGCGGGAACTCGCTCACCAATATATATATCTCAACCTTAGATAACCTTATCTCTAATTATGTGTTTTGTTGTGTTTCTAAACCAGGAAAGTGGAGGCCATGGGAATGAAGTTATCCGGGAAAGATTGGGGTTACAAGGAATACATGATATAGTAGAGAGATGGGAGGCGCAGATAGTCAGAAAGTGTGCAAGTGAGAGTCATAGAAGCAATTAAATAGAAAAATAGTCTCATTGAAGCATATACTAAGCATCTATGACAGATTTTGAGCACCTATTTAAACATTAAGTCACTGTATATGATCAAAAATCTTTGATCTCCATAAATATTATGTTTTAATCTAATTTTCTATTAGCACCCCGTCTTTATACTCATGTACTAATTCAACTAATGGTTTTAGGGCTTAGGTAGGTTATATTTAGATGAAGTGTACCCACACTTGCTTGAAAGGAGAGCGGAGATCATTTTTTTAAACCCGCCTTCATTACACCCAAATGGGATTCAGCCCTCGGTCTCCCCGTCATTGGCAGTCTAGTCTAACACAAGATTAGCGGGTTTTAATCTGAGTGACATGTTGAATTTTAAGATCTATTAAGATCTCACCATGTGATGGTTTTCCTAGTTGTACGTGGTCTATTCAGACCTCTGCAAACACTGCTCGTTCTTGAGTGATGGCCGCGAGTTCTTTGAGCCATTCGTCCAATAGCACGGCACACATCACTACATTGTACACATCTGATAGATCTGTGGGCCATACAGGCTTGTTGATCAGATACCTGCAATAACAGACACCTCAGTTAGAGCTCTACCCAATAACACGGCACACATCACTACATTGTACACATCTGATAGGTCTGTGGGCCATACAGGCTTGTTGATCAGATACCTGCAATGACAGACATCTCAGTTAGAGCTCTACCCAATAACACGGCACACATCACTACATTGTACACATCTGATATATCTGTGGGCCATACAGGCTTGTTGATCAGATACCTGCAATAACAGACATCTCAGTTAGAGCTCTACCCAATAACACAGCTCACCTGTAGCCTGCCCCATGTGCAATACTCTCCAGGCTGTTTTCTTGTATAGCCTGAGGCTGGACAGTTCGACGAAACATAGAAGACAGCGCGGATGAAAAACTGCGTCGCTTTGGCTCACCTGTGAGGCACAGAACAGTTCCAGTTAGTTCTAGTTAGTTTAGTTCTTCAGCTACAGACCTGATGACCCATGACCTCGCTCACCTCGGGAGAAGGGCTCTGTGGTAGACAGCGAGTTCCTACGGCTCGGGGGTGATGACGCCTCAAGGGCATTCTTGCGGGCGTTCACCAGCCTGTCCTCTCTCAACAGCAAGAACTCCCGAGCGCTCGCTAACAACTCCTCCGTGTTGTCATGCCGACTAAGGTACTGGTCGATACGGTATTTTAGTGACCCCAAGACCTGCACAAAAATGTTTGGAGTCGAAACATCAATTAAAACATTTAAATAATTTATAGTAGCAATAATTAAGTTTGAATGGGGATGGGACCCTTGGATGGATATTAGAGACTTGAGAAAATAACAAATACAACATTCAAACACAATTAAAATGTATTTTTCCAAAATTTTGAATTAGAATTTGTTTTAGATCTCTAATATTTCTTAAGAAAATTAACAATTAATGTAGGACAAATGAATTTATGAATGTTATAATGAATGTATTTTAGCAAAAATGGTTTACATTTAGTTACTATTTCTATTTTCTACATTCTACTTATGTTCTTAATTTTTTTACATGATTTGGATCGAGAGTTGAATCAAAGATTTGGGATTGAAAAGTAAAAGGAAAATTTATATGCGTAATTCATATTCATAAAATATTAGATTCAACCGAATTCTAATTTTACTGTAACTTTAAACTATCAAGAATTATTTATAAATAATAAATGTATTTTATATTCAAGTATGGTTTGAGTTAATCTTGAATATTTTAAACGATGACATTCAAATAGTTTATTACCAAAAGTATGTAAACATATTTTACTAAAATGACCCAACCATAGATTGAAAACAGTTGATGATGATGATGATGATGATGATGATGATGATGATGATGATGATGATGATGATGGTGTTAACCAATGAAGATGCAAGTAACATCCCATTTTAAGAGAAAAATCCCGACAATAATTAATTACACGACTTTATGTGTGTTTTAGGCGAGTAAAGAGATTGCTCATTATGAAAGCAGGAATACAAGTCGTGTGAAGGATAAGACTCACCTGGAACAGAGAACGTATGCTCGGCTGGAAGACTAACGAGTGGTTGAGGAGGAACGAATGCAGCAGCGGTTGAGGATAGACCGCCAAGCGAGAGACAAGTCCCGTCAAGTGGAGGTTTATATACAGTCCGTTGCTCAGCATACTCGTCAACTTACCCAGAACAACGTCCAGAAATGGGCCTGAGCAAGAAACAGCATGACAATATAAACACAACCACTCGACCTTTTGGTAAATAAACATTCTAAATATTCAAAACTTTTTTACAAAATTGTGTATTGTGTATATTATTATCCTGTTGAGCTATCTGTATCGTATTATATTATAGGAGAACTGAGAATGGTAGAATTTAAAGGAAATTATCTTGCATGTGTATTGAAAACTATTCCTAACTCAATGAGCTAGACTTTGGTCCATGTATCCCCTAGATTTCATCATTCAGATTATAAACATAGGGGACATTATTATGTTGCTATAAAATGTTTGGTTTATTAACAGACTCACCAATGTCAGGCGTGGTATTGAAGATGCCAACGTAAGAGTTTTCCTGAGAGAACTTTCTCAGGGCCCAGAAATCATCATTTCTTGATGTCCGCCTCAAATTCTCCTCCATTCCCTCTTTAGTCTCATTTTTATCCGATTCCTTGGACACGCTTGCTTCCTTCTCAAGACCTAATGAAACTCCGAGATCTACCTCTGAGGGTCGATCTTCGTTGGGTTCATTATCCGGAGTTGATTCGGAGGAACCTTTAAAAGCAAAGCTATCATAACCGCTGCTACCATCTATGGACGATAAACTGTGGTAGTTTGTGGCAACGTTGGCCATTTCCTCGACACCGTTATCGTTGATCACCTCGACACTCGATCCTACTTCCTGTCCCTGTTCCTGTTTGTGCTCCACAATTTCCACATCGTTGAACAATTTACTGTCCTGTTCTCCGCGCTTAGACGACAAAGACGACTCACTTTTCGATGTATTTACACTTTGTTTTGCTATGGTTGTCGCATGTGGAGGATCCTCTCCGTTGTAAGGATGTGCCCACTTGGAGCACCCTATAGAACAAGCTTGTATCCTCCTCCGAGAGTCGCACAAGTATGCGTGGTAGTTGCCATAGAGGCTCTCCGAGGGCCGCGGGCCGTAGAGGGAGGAACTGTGGTCTGTGAAGGACAGAGAGGCGGGGAGTGTCGAGGGGGGCACGGTACAGCAGGATGGGGAGAGGGACAGGAACTTGTCGGAACTGCGGCAATAAGGATCTAGATCGCGTATGCGCTTGCGTTGAGACAGCATGACATGTGTGCACGGGACCAGGTGTTTGAAGACGAGCTCCAACATTACATCTTCACAGTTGAGGTCGACAAGAGTCTCGAACAACGCCAGTGTCGCCAGACAGAGCTGTGTGAGGCACAAGAACCAACAAAACAGTATTATCACACGGGAAAATAGACAGTAGAGGCTTTTTTATTATTATTACATTTTAAATAATGTGTACAGTTCCTTTAGCTTTTATTTTCCATCTAATGAAATGTTATCTGTATTTATAATATACAAACCAGTCAATTAAGTTAGATTAACAAACAAGATTAAATTATAATTATTAGCACCGCGTCTTACTAGCCGTTCGGGTTATACGCACTTACGCTAATGTGTGATGGTAGGGTGATTGTGAGATGAAATGAAGGACCTACAGTTTAACGTGGAATCCGAACCACGGTGGAGGCCTGGCATTCCTCACATTCACAAGATGTCTTGTCAGAGGTGAAGGAAGGGTTTGGTAATCGGATAAATCTGTGCCGGGACCGAGGATTGAACCCCGGCCGCCAGCACAGAAGTCCGACCCCTTACCCCTAGAACACCAGGTCACCAACAAGATTAAAACATTAAACCAAAATAATAAATGATTACATTTAATTAAGTGCCTAATTATAAGAGTTATTTTTAGGGGTGGTCCCTCAAATCCTTAGAGATATTTAAAATTCGAGGATTCAAGACTCGAATTCTAGGAAGAAGAAAAAAACCATTTTCCAAGTGAAATTTGTTTTTGGGTTCTAATATTGCTTATTGTTGGTTCAGAGCCAATTATAATTATAGAATGAACTCAACAACCAGATCCCAGACCAGTAATTTAACACTTAACCGAAGGTATGAATGAGTGTTATAATGAAACATTCGTCAACCGTCATAGGTGTTCACCGACTTACCCTGGTCTTGGAATTGATCCTGTTGATTAGGCAATCCAGGATCTTTTCCCCGTCATACTTTTCTTCCAATATAAACTTGACGAAGGAGTAAAGCAGTCCTGGCTCGGTGACAGTCCGTACAAATAGGTCCAGATATGCGGTGGACGTCACCAACTCCTCCACCGTGCTCTGTCCAACAACAACAACTCAACTCTAGATCACTTGGCTTGGAAACTGTCTCACCTATCACCTCCCAAAGATTTACTTTTGAAAGCAGAACTTGTTTTTACCAAGCAATTAATACGACAGCAAATATTTCCTTGTGTTTAGTCCACAGAGTTAAATGTCGGTTTGTTTGTTTATCGAAAATGTCTGTACCTCAGAAGCAACTAGTTACTAAATTATGTAGACACTTAATTTTCTCATTAGTTTTTTTTTAATAGTATTCATTTTAGTATCAATAGAAACAAGAGCGCCTAGAAAAAATTATGAAATAAATTTGGAAATTCAGTGAATTTTTGAGACCATGTTTTCACACATTTAGGTTAGTAATATTTATCATCCGAAACTAAGAGAGAATAGAAAAATGCAATATTACATGTATTATCTTTTAAGTTTTTATAGAAAATATTTAACTATAAAACACCCCCCAAAAAATTCTACTTTTAAAAGTAGAAAATGAGGGTGAAAATTGACGAGACACCAAGTTTTGAACTGTCCCCTCTCTGCGGGTATTAATTTGACCAAAACACAAGTTACTATCGTGTCAAATATGTTTTCCGCAGATAAGAAGACGTTCATTTTGTAGTTGAATGTAGAATATTAAAAAAAGGTATCATCGATTATGTACCATTTCCTTGCCTTTATTTTAACTTTTGATGCAGACGTACGAAACACAGTGTAGCTGTTTGTTGTTCACAAGACCAGGATTTTAACCCCAACCTACCCATCTCCGGCAAACCAGACTAAATGAGCTCACACGGTGATTACGGCAACTTAGAATGTGATTGCCTTTCTTTCATTCAATGTAACAAAACTAGATTCAAAAACATCATTTCGACAGCTACCATGATTAAAAACATATCGTGAAATGACTATAAAGGTTTGCTTAACTGCTAAGTATGTATTAAATACACATTAAATGGTGATACACACACCTTACACTGTTATGGAAAATGTGACAAGCAAAACGGTTACATGCTAATAAACATGCTTTAACAAACATACATGCTTGTTATTTACATCCATATCTACAAATGTACAACTAGGAGCAGCTTTTAAAGCACTTTCAAAACATAGCCAGCATAGCCGCACTCAGTCATGCACAAAAAACACTACTCAACACAACAGTTAAACAAGGATAAAAAGCTGTAATAACTCAAACTATTATTTATTACAAAATATATCAAATATCTAGGTGTCAATATACAACACAACACAACAATTGTTACAAGATTGTGGGGAATCCAGCTCAATTACATACCTAAGGTTGACTACAGACACAACACTAGCTTTTGCAAGGTATTGACGGCTTCGTCAGGGACCTAAACCTGAATATTCTCCAGATCAAAACAAGACCAGAATATAAGTAGAAAACCAACAATAGCTCTCCAAATCGGAACTGATAGTTTAGAGGTGAAGTCTGCAACATGTCACAGTCGAGAATACCATCACTGTATGACCGGTTCTAGAACTCATGCCCTCCTCAGGCTTGCCCAATAGCACCACGTCAACAATTCCAATTGAGGTCAAGTTTGGTTTCAACACGTCAAGTCTGCTATGCATATCAAAAGCTAGTGTTAAGTATTACTTTTATGTTCAAAATGTTTTCTACCGGCCAACTTCCAAACAGTGGCTGAATTATCTCTATTTCCTTTTGGACAATGAGTTAGCTTATAATGCTAACAATGCAATTGTTATGATAGCAATAGTTTGTACATGCCTGCAATGAGATAATCAAAGTTACAAAGATCTCTGGGTTTTGTTTCAATGCCGAGCATAAACAATGTAGGTTTATAATGTCTGTGGTTAATCAACTAACAGCGACGGATATTCAGAATAAACACATGTTAGTGTAAGCTGTTCATGCGTGTTAGTCAAACCAAGTAGCAAAGTTAGAGCTGTATATATAGTCCAGATGTTTGTCTCCCCCGAATGATCACTCATGTGCTCAATCTGCGCTCAGGAAAACAGACACATGACGGTACAGCAGGGAATGACTACATTTTATCGCAGTATTGGAGCTTTCCATAAAGTGGCGATTTTTGCGATTGTCGTGTTTTCAACGGCCAAACAGAGGCACAAATAGAATGTAGCATTTGTGAGAGGAGTGGGAAATGGAGGCTCTGAGTTCAATTCTCGTGTTTGAGGGCCAATTGTTATCTATTTATAAATATGAAGTAGGACTAATAAAATATGTCGGCAGTGAAATGTTATACATCAATGTCTAATACGCGATGTTACACGTAAGTGTTTCACAAAGTTTGTCATTTGGATACAAGTGGATTGAATAATGATTTGTAAGATGTTTCAAAATGTCTTATGTAAGGAAACTAGACATTATAAATAGTTTTCTTCAAAATGTTACATTAGACATAGAACTCAAAACTAATGTTGTAATATTTCAGTTACATTTGACCTATCTACTATTTGACCACTCACACCAAGCAGCCAACTCGTGATGAGTGAGATGCTGGGGACACCCGACTCTGGAGTATATATATGTCCCTAACGATGTGATGTTTACGACAGAGTACTGACCACTTCTGCTGGCGAGTCTAAGCGCTCTAGAGGGAGTCCCAAGGAGTCCTATAAGCCTCGCCGGGGTTGTGCCGAGGGGCGCACATGGGCCAGAACACACATACCACATTTAGACATTGCGTCATGTGACAGCATCGACACTACTTACACATAACACTACTTACAGATAATAATGTAATTATATTGTTTAGTATATTTTATATTGTAATGTACAATGACAATTAAGGAGGCCCATGAAATGGTTTGTGTTCCCTGGTTATTTTAAAATACAGAGCTAAACATAGCACTGATCTTTAAATTGAGAAATCACACTTGGACACGGCAATCGAACCCGGGACCTTTGGCTCAGTACGCCGATGCTCTTGCCACTGAGCTGTCCAGGAATCATTCTGTGCTCAAGGTAATTCTTCACTCATATTTAAAGACAGAGTCTATGATGGATATGCGGAAATTGTCAGCTACACACGAGAGATCAATTATGATCGCGCATGGTCTGATACCGCGATAAAACTCGACTTGGGAGGGCTTTATGGTGCCAAAAACACAATATTTGTACAAATGCGCACATCATTATGGATAGCCAAGCTATTATAGTAAGTACGACTATAGGCTAGATCTATCATAACAACACTGGTTTAATAACATCATTACATCACATTTTCAGGCCTCCTATTATAGTTTATACTATTGCTGTTTGTATTTATAAAACTGATATTCAAATGCCAGATTCTCACTTTACTTAGTTGGAGTAAACTATGTTACATCTGTAAGTGATCGTGGGAACACATGTCCACACACACATGACACATTCGTAGATAGGTGGTTTATAGACATATGGTGTTTGTAAAGGAGCCAGTGATAATATAACCAACCAGTAACCAAGTTCTCTCGTGTTGTGGGAGGAAAGTAGCCATATATATATATATATATATACACACACACACACTGATATAACAAGTTAGAGGATAAGTAAATCACTTCTGCCGTACCAGGGCTACCACAATTGTCTTAGTATGAAATTCCCTGTATTTTCTAAGGAAGAAGGAGAATTTAAAATACATCCTTTACACTTCTATGTGTAATGTTTTATCCTTGCTAGTCCCCTTAGTCGTGTTTGTGTCAAAGTCTAGGAATGGGGTGGATATGACCGATATTAATGGTTCATTCAACGGAACAAGTGTGAACGTGTTCCTTATTTCAAAGTGTTTGTCTTAGTACTTTACCTCAAACGGTGCAAGTTTTCCTTATGAGTTGTTTTAGACCACTTTTCATCATATTTTCTGTTTGTCTTACATTTTAATAGGTCTTTGATCTTGAACTTTTATTTTTGTTGTTTAATTTATGAATTCCATGGAATATTTTACAGCCTCTTGCTGGAGTGTTTTTGAATGAACAAACCTAGATTTCAACCCTCGTCTCTTTGTCCGGTGGTAATAGTGAAAAGAGTGGATTGTGTTGTTTTTTATTGTCAAAGCCATATTGTGTTTGTGCATTCAATCCTCGTTTTGAAGAAGAATGGCTGTACACAATTAAAACATGTGAGCATGAACAAATTGTTTGTATCTGGACACAAGCACTTTATATTAGGAAAATATCTATATTGAATGAAAGGAGGTAATCACGAAATGAAACGATACAAGACCTAGATGATCAAATACATGTTTTATATCTGACGAGAAGAGGGAGACTACA
Organism: Timema poppense; assembly: GCA_902141375.1. Taxonomy (NCBI): domain Eukaryota; kingdom Metazoa; phylum Arthropoda; class Insecta; order Phasmatodea; family Timematidae; genus Timema; species Timema poppense. The sequence continues at coordinate 13,001 of CABFOV010009090.1, forward strand.
ATCATCTGGCAGTCTAAGGCGCTAGATAAGCCTCGTGGGTTCGATTCCTGGCCGAAAGCTCTACGAGTGATTTTACACATGTGATTTAATTAATATCATTTCCCCGTCCATCCTCCTGTCAATGAAAGTGGACTTAGTTTAAACAATCCTTCTCATCCTTGTCCTTTGTAGCAAGTCATTTATGACCTAAATGTCGGAAATATAAATTTATATTTTTTTTTTACTATTATAAGTGTAGTTTTTTTTATAGTGAATTCTTATTTTTTAACTTGGGAAATGTCTTGGAAATGTGTCCACGGTCTTTTTCACAAATCAAAACGAACAAGTTGATTCGACAGATGTGTGTACCTGAATATTAGTCAGCCATCACCGATGATATGAAGAACAGACCACACCAATAGACCAGAGAAATACATTTGTGTTACTAACAAGCTAGAGATGACGAATTGCATCGAGTTGCCAGTTATTTCAATAGCTCACTACAAGTCTCATATAAAAAAATTACCATTCTTCTTCTTATAATTATTATTAGCACCACGTCTTACTACCCGTTCGGGTTATACGCACTTACGCTAATGTGTAATGGTAGGGTGATTGTAAACGTGGGATCCGAACCACGGTGGAGGCCTGGCATTCCACACATTCACAAGATGTCTTGTCAGAGGTGAAGGAAGAGTTTGGAATTACCATTCTTGTTAAAATCATTAAAGTTATCTTTGTTTATCAAATGTTCTATTTTATTGAGTGTTTCAAAGTCAATGGTTTAGAAATGAATGGCTAAGAGTAAATAATACAATGTTAAACACTGTACATGCACTTAGAAATTAGAAAATAAATATCACTAAATCTGAATTATGTCAATAGAATGTCAACTCAATAAACCCCAATTGCAATGATTTGGAGTTTTTTTAATGAGCATCTTATTAATAAAGTACCAACTATGTACTCCTTTACTGAGACAAGGACGCCCATCACCGATCAACATCAGAGAATCCACCACAACATTATTTTACAAAATATATTTACTGTGTCATGAAAACCTCAACCGTATCGTTATGGCCTTACAATTATATATTATTTAGGCAACCATTTCGTGGTAAACTTTCATTCATAAAATAATAATCAAATTTGCAAATGAATGAAAAGAAGCAATGGAAATAGCCTTGAAACCAAAGAGCACTACTAAAAGTGAAAATATAGTTCAGGTTTTTGTAAATAACATGCCTCTAGAGATTACAAAATAAGAAAAGGGGTTGTACAACAGCAATTTTAAAAGTCACAAACCCCTCATAGAAATCCAAACTATTAATGCACAGATATTTATGACTATTTCTAAGAGCAAATTACAATTGATGGTATAAATTAACTTTCAAGCCATGGAATAAAATTAATTTGAAATAAGTTTTAAGTAAAATAAAAAGAATACATATATTATGATATAATTATAAAATTTTAATTCATTATTAAATTCATAATTATGTTTAAATAGAATTGCCACCTTTCATTATTTATTTGTTTAAATTTTAAAATTTGACTGGTCGTTGGAGTTTATCTAGTTTGTAACACAACTTACCCCCCCNATACTCTAACGCTCTTTTCTAAATCAACCTTAGAATATTTGCTAAAAGCTCTAAGTACACCTTATTTAACTATCACAAAAAAATCAAAACTACTCCAAACTCTGTTTTGCAATTTATTTCTTGTAGTGACCAAAAATAACTGTTCAAAAAATTTTCATTTTATGTGTTCAATATGAGAAAGCACTTTCTTGTTGTCAGTAGTGTGTCTGCCTACCGAGTTAAGGGCCCCGGGTTCGATTCATGGCATGGTAGAAAAACTTATCATTGGTGAAATATGGTTTTACCCTTTCACGTTGATAAAGTAATAGTTGGGGACTGGATGTTGTGCCTGTTCTCGTCTTAAGTTATATTATAAGACATGGCTTAGCAAGCCAGTATGGATGTAAGTAAGACTTTCTTGCCGAGCTTCACACCACACTGTGAATGCTATGTATTGCTATAATTGATGTTATCTTTTCAACGACACGGGCCAAGGGGACAGAAGGCTCCTACACATATTTATGTGATCTTGTTTGGAACCAATACAAAGGTTGATTATTTAGGGATTATTTCGTGCTAGTTGAAAAACCTAGTAAGTCACATGGTGCGTAAATAGGATGTATTTTTGGCACCCAATACTATCAGCTGTGTGTTAGCTAACTAGGAATGCAATCTATTGTGTTTAGATTGGCACTGGATAGATGGTGTTAGTTGTAAGTCAAAGTACCATAACCACAGAGCTACGAATCAGCATAAAACAAACAGTATAAAAGAGGTCAAGAGGAGTAGTATGAGCTCTTGATTAGATAAATAATCCCACATATTTAAAAACAAAATTGTAGTTCATGGCTATTTCCACTTAATAAAATACTAATAAGATTTAAAAGTAAAATAAGTGAATGTCAACATTCTCAATACTGCAGCAGCGTGATAATCATAAAACTAAAAGCACTTTCAGCCGCTACTGTTGTGACAGAGGAAAACCAAGGACATCAGTAAGTACAATAAATTGTACACTACGGCAAAAAGTGAACACAAGGAATGTAAACGTGCAAAATACATCAGACAACAAGAAGACAGTGAAGCTACAACGACGGTTGCGTGGTCTAGAGTGTAACTGTCGTGTTGGATACCGGTTGGGTTGCGTGTACTGATGGTGTATTCTCCTTATTGGTTCCCCACCCTACCACCATACGCACGCGGGTACATTTATTATAAAATGCTACCATCCTCATTTATTGGTACGCACTTTCTTTTCTGTGTGATTTGTGTGTACCGAGGAAATAAATGGAGCGCAGTATAGATATAGTATCTTTCACAGTTTGTGTGTGATCAACATTCATTATTATTGCTGGTATCCTGTGGACCAGTTAACAAGCCGCTGTGGCTCAAAGACACACTACCTTGACTATTTGACCACAGTCATAGTAGTAACAAAACCGGCCTAGTGAGCAAAAGTGGAAATAAGAGACTGGCATCCAAAACAAATCCCCAACACCCTCCTACAATCGTGTAACACATATGTTAGTGAACATTGTTCTAACATACAGACCCACAGGTGGTTTAGAGTTGTCTTGTGAAATATTTCTAGAAGATGCTGCCACTCTGTGTTGGATTCAGGTCTCTCTAATTTTTACTTGGTCCAGTTGGGTCTGGTTTACTTGATATTCTATTTTTAGCTTTGTCTGGATGTATAAATAATATTATGATCTCTAGGCTACATATAATTGATCTAATCTGTTCAAAGAAAAACAAAAGGAACTTTACATTTTTAATTTATAATATTTGTTTATATTTAATGTTCAACAGATTCACTGGTGGTGCGAGAGTTCTCTAACATTTTTATCTAAACTAAAGGCCATTAAGAAAATTTGCTTGTAAGTATGTTTTTAAACCTACTTTGGTTAGGGATGACAAAGAGGTAATTAGGAAGAAATGCACCCACATTAGAGTTGAGAGGATAGAAAAACTATAGTAATAAATCACATGTGGAAAGCCAACCCAAATGTTTGCCAAATATTTAATACAATTATTAAAAAACATGGTTTTTTTCCCCCAAAACATTTGTTCTGAAGTAGTCCATCTCCCTAAAGCTTGTCACCCCCTACAGTGCACTGCGCCAACATGGTGAACATTCTATGCGACTTCCTCCAGAGGCCCGCTCCTGTAGCGCCCCTCAGTTATCCATCCATGTTGTTGGATTTTCAAGTTGTGTGTAAATTATCATCAGCTCCAATTCAGGAGTTATTATTTGTTGTTGCGCTCCGTGCAAGTGAGGAAGAAGAAACGCGCAAAAGACAAGTTTGGGTCCGTGAAACTAATATTAATAAAAAAATAAAAGGAAATCAACAGGGGGAGATTGACTATGTGTTTCCTGAACTGTTTTCACTTTGGAAAGTCCAGAAATACACATTTTAGGTCGCTCATATAATTCCCAGGAAACAAAAAAAAAGCAATTGGTTTAAGAGTATAAAATGGATCGTTGTGAATCAAATTACATAATTTAATAAGGGGTCAGAACACGAATTGTTCTAACATTTGTATCTCCCTCCTCCATTGGTTGTCCTACAGCTAGAGACGGTTCCGCCCAGTAACGTAACGAGGCCACTTGGTTTCTGGCGTTTATACATTTCTGTTTGAATATTGTAGTCCCTCAACCCCACCAAAATGTGACCCACTCAACACCTCATTGACCGACATCATTTCATTACTTTCAATAAGATGTCAGAAAAGAAAATAATAATTTTAGTATCCATCCAATAAAGAACAGAAATAATCTTAATAGGGATGTGAAACTTTGTTTGATACCTTGATTCTAAGCTCTCTGATTCCTGTACGTAAGGGGAAAATGGCATTATACGGCTATTTTAAACTAAACATTGAAAGGAGGCTGCTAGGAGGGCAAAAACTACCCACCAGAAAACTGTAGGTCTTAACGTTCACAATTAAAACACAGCCAAACACATCATTATATAATGTCCCCTTCAGCGGCAGAGAGTAAAACACAGAATGGACTTTAAAAAACCAACAGGCTGAAGTAGGACTGATGGTGCACTACGAGGCCCTCAGGCCTTGCCCTACTATCCTCCCTTCAACGTTTCATTTAAAAGTGAAAAGAAGTTTTCTAAAATTGTCATATTAACAAACCAAAACATTTTAAAATACAATTCTACATATTCTATTGAAAAGATATGCGTGTGTGTATCTGTGCATTTTAGTGACACTGCTAAGCAATGACCTGGCGAAGTGTTCTATTGACGGTACGTCAGCTTGCGTGCGATGGAGAAGATAGTACCTGTAACAGTGCTGGCCCCATGACGGGTACAAGAAACCCTTGGTGCAGGAACTCCATCAGCTGCGTCTTGACCTTGGAGTGCGCCACTTGTACCACCGCGTTGCAGAAAACGAGGGAGTTCATGATCATGGCGAGCTTGGGGATGTCGTTGACATCGTCAGGGGTGAGACGGTGCCAATCCTCCAGTTCCACATCCAGCTTGCGAGGAAGTTCAGAGTAGAGAGCGCTGAGACCAGTCACCAACACCTGAAATACACATAATTACGCCAGGTCATCGATCTAATAGTGCTGTTGATAGAGATGTTCATGTAAGGATAAATTACATGGGATGTATGATAGGAATCGTTAGAATTGTTGCAGAGTGTGTAATTCAACTTCAACTGCGACCCGTCTCAAAAGCACCGGGCTGTTACACAGTTTATGTGACAATGAGATGTGAGTGTGAACAAATATTGAAAAGATAAGTTTATTTGTCCAAACTTACTATCCACTTGAGTTAGCTTTTTTCTCTATCACTTACATTAATTTTCTTTTATATTTGGAAGAAGGTATAGGAAAGGTGGATAGAAACATATAAAAGGGGGACGAACACAATATAGCCTTTACAATGAAAAGAAGAACACAGTTCACACTTTACACTAGCTGCCAATGGACAAGGAGGTAATGGATGTCTCTTAAAGAAATACCTTTTATTTGTTCCTATCTATGTGTTCTATCATTCTTTACCATTTTCCTTTTTTCTCCTTTTTTCTCTCTCTCTTTTAGGAAGTTGCGTTGCACCTTTCACACTCCTCCCTAATGAGTTCCGATAGAATGAAACCTAGGTGGGGTATTGGGCGGTGACAATCAATTTTCTTTAAGAGACATCCATTACCTCTTGGTCCATTGGCAGCAGTGTAAAGTGTGAACTGTGTTCTTCTTTTCATTGTAAAGGCCATATTGTGTTCGTCCCCCTTTTATAAGTTTCTATCCACCTTTCCTGTACCTTCTTACTAATATAATTACATTAATTTTCATAATCGTGCAATGTTTCCACACGGTTTCTATATATATTTCGAAGTATAATATTTATATTTATCCTGTTCAAATGATAGGATCATTGATTTTAGTCCCTTCCCCTTCTCATGTTAAAATAACATTTGAAATTAGTACTTGGTGTTTTGTGAAATACAAACTGTTGTGCTCTGAAAGGTAATAATGTGCACGTCACGAGTGTGTTGGGGATTAAAACCACCGACGTTGGTTTATCCTAGCTAGCGGTGAGCTGGCATGCGTGTTCATACCAGACACATGTCCGAGTGATCAGCGATGTAGGCGCCGACATACTCGTTCATCGCCGACAGAGAGATGCACTTCAACAAGGCGTCTCGCGCCTGATGACCAATCGCTCCTTCCCGGTGGACAAACGGGATCAGCAGAGTAAAGATGATAAACCTTTAGCAAGGAAAACAAACGATGCTCACCCTTTTGGATGTTGAACCAGTTTTACATTTTAAATAGCAATACCAACGTTGAAAATAGAAGGACAAACGTAGACGCAAGAGCATTCTTCTAACACACTAGCAAAATGTGATATATATCACACTGAAAATAAATAAAAATAATACATTTTTAGTAATCAAATACATTCACCATGTTTATTATTGCTAGTCGAAATTACTCCAAAAGGATAGTTCTAAATACCATGTTTGGATGCGTGCCTGCTGGAGAAATAACTTATTTTAAATGTATATCTAAAGTTAAGGCTCTTGGTGATAATTTTGTCATAACATTGATCTGATTAGGAATGTCTGTTTTTTAATAATATTGTATTTTTGTGAAAGAAAATAATTTTTTAACTATAAAACTATGGCTCGGACAAAAAAAATAAGAATTTTCAGTGTTGGTCTCGACCCCAAGTGTTTAATTTCATCTTTATACTCTCAGATATATCTCTAGACTACCATATTTGAATCTGTCATTTGTAAACCATTTGTCCCAAAAAATAGGAAACACGGGACCACATCCAGCGTCTGGAAAATATGATGCTTTTAAAGGAAACACAAAAAGTTCTCCGAGCTTCCGTGTAGCTCATTTGTGCATATTTTACTATGGGAGTTTTAAAGATTTGTGTACAGGCTAACAGAGATAAACTCATGGTATTGACTGAAGGGGGGAATAGTTTAAATAAATGCACTAGCATTCCCTTGAAGAGAGTAAAAACTACAACTACACCTAGTTCGGGGAACGAACCCTGGACAATCAGGTCAGAGCCTGTAAGACGGACAAGTACCTGTCAGGTCCCTGGTGCGAGGAAGAATGAAAGAACAAGCCCAGGAGCTCGGTGTTGTGCATAAGCGAGATACAAAGGTGGTTCAGTAAATCAACCAGTTTCTTCTCCACGTCTAATTTCTTATCTTCCTCCATCGGGAACCAATCCTCGGAACACAGCGCTAGTAGTTTCAACAAGGGTCGGTGGAACGACTCGTGTTCTAGCAAGTGATGCTGCGAGTTGCTCACCAACGTTTCAAACATTCTGAGCTGTTCTAAGCGCAGATCATACCTGTACCTAGAGTAATATTTATAGAATAATGTGCCTTAAGCATGTCAAATATTAAAGTTGTTGTCAATGTTTATAGTTTTATGTGAGATTCATCTTCTACAGCTGTTCTAAGAAAACCAAGAGTGAGATCTTTGTTAAGTTGCAACTTAGTGTTCAGTACTGGTACAGTACGTGATCATAATTGTAATTTTAGATTGATACGTACATTTTCACACACAATAACACATGGATAGCCCTACACACAAATATTGATTTATGTTCATGGGGTTTGTTTTTATCTCTAACAGTGAGGAGGTGTTTGTTCTGACAGTGAGGAGGTGTTTGTTCTGACAGTGAGGTGTTTGTTCTGACAGTAGGGAGGTGTT
>CABFOV010009091.1:7278-20758 GCA_902141375.1 Timema poppense
ATTAATATTTGCAATGAGCATTTATGTCAATTTATTAATCTAGGGAGCTTATTTTAAGCCTTCAAAAATATATATCCTTTTGCCGTTTATTTTGTTAGCTGAAAGTAGAAGACTTTGAAACATTTGGTCTCCAAGTCCAACCAAGAGACACCCACCAACCCCAATGCCACCCACCCTCCCCCCATGTTTATAAAATTAAGTATTCAAGTAAATCTCGTTATTGTTTTTTCATAACAATTACCTTTTTACCTTTTTTTATTACTTTTAGTAAGGTGTATTAAATTAAAATAATTTAACTGTAGTATACATACCATTATCATCAAATGATCTGCTGCATCCATCTTTTGATAGTACTCCTAGACTTTTGTATTGATAGGATATTTCCGGGTGTAGTGCAAAAGATACTGCCCCAACTAAGGCTGTATCACAATGTCCATTCTTGATGGCTTCGTAAGCTATTGTGAGCACCTCAACACCGCTTGTCTCCGATGATTGAAGAGAATAACTAGGTCCTGCAGACATAACGACAACAATTACTGTTGTAATAACTCTTAAAAGAATAATGAGGGTATGCGAGATTATAAAATAAAGTTAGGATTTATTTTTTAAACTATACTAAAACTTATCTATTACATATTTTATAGATGAAAAATAAATTTAAATGTATGTGTTTGTAAATACATGTAAATGTATGTGTGTATAAATACATGTAAATGTATGTGTGTATAAATACATGTAAATGTATGTGTGTATAAATACATGTACAAATGTACATGTATATATTGGATGTGAAAGAACATGTCCCTGGAATATGCGGAATCCAAAGGAAAAGACAGAACGTTTCTTTCAAAACTGCAGAATAATACTACGGAAGTGTGGTATTTGTCTCTTATATAGAGGACCTACTCTTAGCATTGGATGAAAGATTTATGTCACACAAAGAAACAGCATTTCTCAGTGAAAACAATAATGTCCTTAAGAGATTTACTCTCATGCAACGCTACTAAACAGCCATTTTCGTGTTTTGAGCCTGCATTTTTATTCTATGAAGATGATTTGCCTAGATTTGATTACTTTGTTGAAGGGGAGTGGGAGTTGTGAAAACAAGTTGTTAAATTGAAGATAATCTGCGACCTTCAAATACTATGGATGATTTGTTAGAGTGTCAGCTGATTAATATACTGGTTGTGCTCCCAGTCTTCAACCCAACTGTTCAACGAAGAAACCTTTAAGAATATTGTGTACTTATTTAGAAGTACTATTTCAGAATATTGACTTGGTTGGATTGCGCTACTTTCTATCCGCATATACATTTAAATTTGTGATGACATGGTGATTCATAATGTACACTTATTTAACTAGTACATACATTGAACAAAAATGTATAATTACATGTGTATATTCTCTAGCTTCTGTAGATCCGTGCATTGTTAAAACTTCATATAGAACTAAAAGTGTTTGTTTGTCTGCAAAACTATAATAGTTGTGAATGTGTTTAAATATTTTGTTGTGACTCACTGTTCAGTCAGCCCTTGTATATTTCCTCCGCACTTGCACAGGCTGCTCCAACCACCCGCCCTACTGCCTGGACCACCCCACAGTCCATTTTTTCTGAGCCGCCCGTGAGGCTTTCCCACTGTAGTCAGCGCCAAAGAGAACTCCCCTTCCTATCAGTTCGCTTGGTGGCCATTATCACTCACGCTATCCCATACCAATGAGAAGATATTTTATCTCTCATTGGACAAGGCCAGGCAGTAGCGGAGGGTATATAACACGGTGAGTTCTAGAGCCGATCCGACTACGGCCGTGTTGGTGCACAATAACCTTGTACACTATCAAACGACTTTACCAGCTATGGACTATATTGAATCCACTTCGATAGCTATTCCCACAGGGTGGAAACAGATAGTGTTTACCGCTGTCTACAGAAGTTCTGCGGTCCCATTCACCATCGATGACCTAGACAGGCTCACGTCAAATAAGGATTCCCTCGTAGCGGGAGATTTTAACTGTAAACATACGAGTTGGAACAGTCGCGTGTCCAATCAGGAACGTCAGACACTTGCTGGCCAGGAAGCAATCAAGAACTACACAGTCCTGGCGACTAATGAGCCGACGTACTACCAATACAATTACAGGAATTTTCCCGATGTTCTGGATGTTGTCCTGACGGATCTTAATACGCTTCCGGAAGAACTCGAACCTTTAAACGAACTTGACTTCGACCACCTCCCGGTCTTTGGAAGGATAGCCCTGAAGACAAACCCAAGATTATCGTACCTTAGGAGGAAGATCCCCAGGAGTAACTGGGACGAGTATCGGCGGGTATTTACCGACGCAGTAACGTTTAACATGGTGGTAAACTCCCCGGAAGAAGTGGACAGTTCCATCACTCTTGTGACAGCCACATTACTCGAGTCATATCGAGAGACAACTGTATTCGATACGCCGCCGGTTTTGTTGAAGAGGGACGACCCGGAGCTGAGTTTCTTGATAGCCTCGAAGAGGGAAGCGCGCAGAGAATGGCAGCAGCACCGGGATTCGAAACATCGTGCAGAGTAAAGTAGGCTGAGCGCCCTTGTGCGTAGAAAGGCTAAAGCTCTGAAGATAGCCAACTGGAATGAGCATGTAGTGAACACTTTGGCTTGGAATTCCAACGTGTGGAAGGTGACGAGACAGATCAATGGTACGAAAGGAAAGGCAGGGACCACGGTCGTCCACGGAAGGAGTGGGTTGAAATTCCGGGTAGAGGCCAAGGCAGAGGCCATTGCGGAATCTCTTGAAGACGAGATCAAGGCTAACTCAGAGCCCCAAGATGAAGAGTTTACCAGGACAGTAAATAGAGAGGTTGGGGTATATCTAGCAGATCTTGTTATAGAGCTACCGCCCCCTATAACCAGATATGAATTCACCTGCCAGGTGGAAAAGCTGAAGCTACGTAAAGTGGCAAGTCACGACAGGGTCTCGAACGAGATGACGTGACAAGTTCCGGAATGTGTAATATAGCTCTTATGAAGAATGTTTAAGTGGCATTACTGGCAGGTTACTTCCCGGAGGCGGGGAAGTTTTCCGACGTCGTTTCACTGCCAAAACGAAGGCAGTACTTTTAATTCCCACAGAACAGGTGGCACATCATTCTGTTTAGCAGCGTAGGAAATCTATTTGAGAAAATTTTCTGCAGCAATTGAAAGCCTTTGGCAGAGAACATCGAATCATCCCCGACACCTAATTCGGATTTAGGAACCGTCATTCAATGATACACCCAGTCCTGAGTCTAGTGGAGGACACGACAGAGAGCTTTAATCGAGGGGAAATCACGCTAGCTGTACTCATGGACGTAGAGAAGGCACAAACCCAAGATTATCGTACCTTAGGACGAAGATCACCAGGAGTAACTGGGATGAGTATCGGCGGGTATTGACGGACGCAGTAACGTTGAACATGGAGGTAAACTCCCTGGAAAAAGTGGACAGTTCCATCACTCTTCTGACAGCCACATTACTCGAGGCATACCAAGAGACAACTGTTGTCGATACGCCGCTGGTTTTGAGAAGAGGGACGACCCAGAGCTGAGTTACTTGATAGTCCTGAAGATGGAAGCGCACAGGGAATGGCAGCATCACCGGGACCTGAGGCATCGTGCAGAGTACAGTAGGCTGAGAGCCCTTGTGCGTAGAAAGGCTAAAGCTCTGAAGATCACCAACTGGAATGAGTATGTAGTGAATACTTTGGCTTGGAATGGACGAGACTGATCAAAGGCACGAAAGGAAAGGCAGGCACAACGGTCGTCCACGGAAGGAGTGGGTTGAAATTCCGGGAAGAGGCCAAGGCAGAGGCCATTGAGGAATCTCTTGAATACCAGTTCAAGGCTAACTCAGAGCCCCAAGATGAAGAGTTTACCAGGGCAGTAAATAGAGCGGTTGGGGTATAGCTAGCAGATCCTGTTATAGAGCAACAACCCTCTATCACCAGAAATGAATTCACCCGCCAGGTGGTAAAGCTGAAGTTACGGAAAGCGGCAAGTCACGACAGTGTCTCGAACGAGATGTTGTGACACGTTCCAGAATGTTTAATCCAGCTTTTAACAAGAATGTTTTCAGCGGCATTACTGGCAGGCTACTTCACGGAGGCGTGGAAGGTTGCCGAACGTCGTTTCATTGCCCAAACCAGGCAAGGACTGTAAATTCCCACAGAACAGGTGGCACATCATTCTGCTTAGCAGCGTAGGAACTCTATTTGAGAAAATCTTTCTGCAGCGATTGAAAACCTTCGGCAGAGAACATCGAATTATCCCCGACATCTAATTCGGATTTCGGAACTGTTATTCAATGATACACCAAATCCTGAGTCTAGTGGAGGACACGACAGAGAGCTTTAATCGAGGGGAAATCACGCTAGCTGTACTCATGGACGTAGAGAAGGCGTTTGATAAGGTCTGGCACGCCAGAATTAATTACAAATTGATCCAGGCCAATTGCCCAAGGCTTTATGTTAATCTAATCAAGAGATTCCTAGTTGGACAACAACTTCAAGTGAAGATGGAAAGTAAACGGTCGCTCCTTCATTGTATCAGGGCGGGGGTGCCACAGGGGTCAGCACTTTCACCGTTCCTATATACCGTGTATGTTGCTGATATACCTATGGACCTGATGGTCAAGACTCGGCTCTTCGCAGATGATACTCTGTTCTACATTGCGAACAGGAACGTGAAGTACAATCATCTCCGCCTGCAGCGGTAACTGGACGAGTTTAGCAGTTCACTGGAAGAATGGAGGATAAAGTTCAATACAGAGAAATCAACAGCCATGATAATTACGAGGAGGAGACCCCAAGCCGCGGCCCAGCTTGTAGTGTTGGAGGAGGCTATCCCCTACAAGAAGTCAATGAAATACCTCGGGGTGATGATAGATTCCAGACTCACGTGGAATGAGCACGTAGTATACTCAAGTAAAAAGGCGATTGAGACCTTCATTGCAAATTACTGCCTGTTTAAGAGCCCAGTGCTGGAAAACAACATCAAGCTGCTGCTGCTGTACAAAAGCTTAGTACAGCCTATTATGGTATACGGATGTGAGGCGTGGAGGTATGCTTCCGATTCAGTGCTAGATATACTGCATGTAGTGCAAAACAAGGTACTTAGGTGTATCTCGGGTGTGAACACCCAAACTAACAATGCGTTCATACATACTTGTAGTGTGACTCTACAAGAAATCCTCCGGCAGCGAGGCGGCAAATTCTACAAACAAGTCCGTGAGGTAGAATACAATGCCATAGTTAGAAGTCTCGGCCAGTACGACCTCCGAGAGCCAAGGAAATACAAGAAGCCCCGGCTCGAATGAACAAAACACCTGCACACCTTCCCAATCAACCCTTTCCTAGTAACAACTCCTGTTCCTCAGCATTGCCAAAGCCTAGGGTCCTCATCCCTACACTTCCTCAAAAGCTAGAATCATTTTTCTTCACACCTTCCCTTATATCAAAGACATGTTCGCTTATTGTCTAATTTAATTTTATGTATTTTCTTTCAGTTCGTCTAGATCTTACTTACACACTACACCAACTCACTTCGGGCCTAACTGCGCTTGTGTTTCCAATACAGTGTACGATGGCTTGAATTAGCAACTTAACACAAACACTGTCACTCTCAACATACAAACCTTCACCCTCCAACTCCATTTTCCCTTCACAACCTATCTATACTTTTAGAAATAGAGGTTATGATCTGTGACTACAGATTGGTACTTTAGGCATAGAAAAGCCGCCTACTCCCTTTTAAAGTCACTTCTGACATTAAGATCGAGTAGTTCAAGGCAAACAAGGGAGCGTGTGCTGAGCCGCATGACCAACGAAATATTAAAACAAATGCCAAGGAGAGCTGTAATAGTGCTACTGGAACTACTAAACGCACTATTGACGCTAATTTTTTTTTAAATTTCCAATCTAATTTGGCTTGGCATCTTACAGTTATAAATCCAGGCCTATTTTACACAGTATCAGAACAAATATTTCCCACTATACACATTATACAATTTATTTTATTTTTAAATAGGTTTTGGTTCCTATTGCACCTAACCCTTCATTTTAGCCTCCTGTCCCTATCCCATTCTATTCTAATCTTATTCTTATCTTACGACTAACTAACTTAAATAACTTCTAATCCTCCGGGGATATCCATTGCCCTGATGGTACAAAGGGGATGCAGAGCCGACGCCTATCTCCATCTTGACGCATAGGGCCCTTACAGTACCTAATTCTTCTCTTCTTGTTTCCAAGAATAGAGATTTGCAGTCACAGGATTTCCCCCATGCATCCCATTTCTTTCCCCTCACCTTCCCCTTTGTTTGTCTGGAATGATGATCCCTCGGAATTACCAGGGTTACCCCAGTATACCTCTGGATTCATCAGCCGAACTGGTATGCCAGTCCCACACGGCTTCGTGTTTGCCACTTCTCGGCATCTCTCCTTGTTCCTCATAGAAAGTTGTATAACAGTATATCCCCAAAACAACCTTCACCTTTCCCTATATTCCCCCGCTGAGATCTCACCTGCGTCCGTGTCAGTCCCGCTTCCCGCCTTTCTGTCCTCATATCCTCCATTGTCCTCGTCATTGTTTCAATCTTCGTCACTAACCATGTCACTGTCCTCGTCACTGTCACTGGTCTCTCCCCCCTTCCTTCTCTAGCCCTAAGTTTGTTTAGCCTCTGTCCCAGTCCTCGTCTCTCTCGCAGTTCCCTTATATATTCCGCCTTGGCTCTTTTGACGCTTCCGCTGCCAGCTTATCTAGGAATCTCCAATGGGCGGAGTCTCTCAGGATATCACCCACCAGTCTCCCCTGCACTTCCTACTGGTTAGGTCTTCTTATCTCAAGCGTACGGGCACATTCGAACACAACGTGTTCTGGGGTACACACCTCGCCACATTCACACAGATCGGAATCTACCAATCCCATTTCCCTTAAGGATTCTGGCTATGACCCCTTCCCCTTGATGAAATGAAGCAGACCCGGGGATGGTTCCAAATGTGCGTTAACAATCCTTTCGACCACATTGGGAAAGAGTTGATAAGCCCTCCTACTAGTTTCACTGCCCTCCCAGCGTCTCTGCCATTCCCTCAACAGAGCAATCTCTGTGTCTTTGGATGTTTCCACCTCAGGTGATGTGAGTATCATAACTTTCTTCCAGTTGTTCTTTCTCTTCCAGTACCCAATTTCCCTCTTCTTAACAAGAAGGTACAACGGCCACATACCTGGAGTGACGTTCAGTGCGTCTGTCGCCACTCTCCGGTAGGTGCCCATAAGTCTCAGAAAGATATTCCTCTGTATACTCCGAACAGCCCTAGCTGCCATGACGTTGTTCAATCTGTGCACCCAGACGTACGCTCGATAGCCAACAATAGAGAGAAGGATCGCTTGGTAGTATGTCTTTATTATCTGCATGGGCAGTTGGAACCTCCTATGGCCAATGCTTATAATAATATTCATGACCCGCTGAAATCTCCCCATCACTTCCTCTATATGTGCCGTGAAGTTTCTGTTCTCATCGAATGTGACTCCCAGATATCTGACCGTTTGGCTCCTTCTCAAGTTCTTCCCATCAATATCTATTGAAGTATTTCGCACCATCTTTTCCTTAAACAGTATGAATGTCGTCTTCATCGGTGCTATCTTCAGTTTGACACTTTTCCACGCCCATACTAGCCCATCTAGCACTCGATTGGTCCTTTCCTCCATGCTCTTCATTGAATTACCTCCTATCATTATTAGAAGGTCGTCCACGAAGGCGAAAACCCCTTGCATTTCAGGAATTTCCTCCAGAATCTGCAGTCCCGGCTCCCACCCCACATCCCACAGACCGATCCCTTGGGACATCCCTTTGTAAATCTTTTCTGCACGCTGGCACTCTGACACCTCACCTCTGACGCTCTGCTACTTCCCTAATGAATGGAATATGGCTATTTTAATAACAATCCCAAAACCTGTTAAAGACCCGATGTTCCCTCATAACAGAAAGCCGATCAGTATACTAGCGACCCTAATAAAAGTATAATAGAAACTAATTCTTAAAAGAATAAAAGTATTAAACAAAAGACAATAGATTATGAGTTATTCCAAACCTTCAGTTCGGATTTAGACGCCATAACTCCACCACCCATACCGCATTAAACATAATAGAAGATGTAACTGATGCATTTAAAGATAATAAATATGTAATAGCGATCATCCTAGACGTCAAAAAAAGCTTTCGACAAGTTTTGGCATATTGGACTTATTCAGAAACAAATAAAATTAAACTACCCCTAAATGGTTAATATTCTTGATATCCAGCTTTCTTAGATGGCGTAGGTTCCAGGTGGTTATGAACGGCAAAAGATCGCAGACACACACTACTAAAGCAGGGGTACCGCATGCTTCATCATTAGCACCGCAATTATATAAGACTTATGTAGCAGACTTTCCCACTAACAAACAAGTTCAGGCTAGACATTTCGCTGACGACACCATGCTCTATGTAGCTAATAGAAACATTAACTACGCATCTATTGCAATGCAAAGATACTTCTTCCAGGACATGCTCTCCAAATGGAAAATTAAAGTAAATCCGCCAAATCAGCAGCCATAAATATAGCTAAACGTAGGAAACAGCTCCCCACCCCACTAACCATATTTGACACAGAGATCCCACTCCAAGACGGAGTCAAGTACCTTGGGATCACAATAGATAGGAAACTCACCTGGAGTAGCCCCCTGGATAAGACCAATTAAAAAGCAATGGGTAGATTAATACAACTGTAGTCACTATTCAGAGGAGGGCAGCTCTCAATTCCCACTAAAATACTACTATATAAGCAGATAATTCAACCCATAATTGATTATAATTGTGTATTATGAAGCTCTGCCTACAAAACACACACTCGCAAACTTCAGATAGTACAAAACAAAATACTAAGGATACTCACAGGGGCAGACAGATACACTAGTAATGCCGACATACGCACGAAGACGAACTGCTGCCAATTACAAGAAATATACCAGGACAGAAACAAGAAATTCTACAATCAGACGGAAACACACGAGAACGAACTTGTTAGAGGACTTGAACAGTACGACCCGACTGAACCACGACACCGTAAAGGACCGAGGCAGGCGCAGTTGAGCATCTATTTATTCTATACAAATGTTAACCTGAATCAAAAATATATATCTAGTTGATAAGCCTAGGTTAAAAAATAATCTTGTTATAGCACCATTGTAGCATAGTAATAAACAAATAATTGACAATTAACTACGCCAGAACGACCTTCAAACAATCACACATTTCATGCCATTACTACCTTAGTCACGGCTGGACGCCACTGAGATAACCGACTAGATTTTCTACTAGACATAGGATAGTACTGGCTCCCCTGTCGACCCCAAATGGGGAATGGAAATGTATACATCCACTTCAAACCAAATCCCAAGACCAGTCAAAATCCTACCGACCAATTTCCCGTAACCGACTCTCACATATCATCCACATTTCACCATCATACCTTAAACACACCTTCCTTATCCCAAGAAAAGAAAATCCTACCGACCCATTTCCCGTAACCGACTCTCACATATCACCCACAGTTCACCATCATACCTTAAACACACCTTCCTTATCCCAAGAAAAGAAAATCCTCCCCATACCCGAGACACAGCACAGTCACTCACGATCACCAATTTCACCTCATAATTCTATTAATTATAACATGTAATTCTTTACACCATCATTTCATCGGTATCACTTCAACAAGTAAATAATTTCATTCACGAGGTTAAGAGTTACGACAGTGACTCGGTACTCAAACAATAAATCAGCTCTTTTTAAGATGACCTAGATTGTCGCTTCTGTCGATTTGGATATTCTTATTCGGGCTCAGCCGTTTGCAGCCGAATCAGTGGTGACCCACCTTGGCGAACCATCGAAACAAAAGAACAATTTTGTTTGGACTCCCTTTCCTTACATCGTTCCTACCTCCCACCGCGACTCACGTTGCTGGGACTCTATCCTACGTCCCACCGCGACTCCCCTTTGCCGGGACCTTTGCCTTCCTGCCACCACGACTCAAGTTGCCGGGACTCCATCCTACCGCCCACCGCAACACCCATGTTGCCGGGACTCCCTTCCTTACGTAACCCCTCCCAGTAGACCCACGAGACCGGTGTCCAGCAACAAACGTCACCAGGAGACTGCACTTTGAATGACGCAACCTGTTCAACCCTAAATCGCAGTTGGGGATTACAACTAGGGTAGGTGGCTTAATCAATGCCGACTTAATAAATTAATATATGTAAATCTTTAATAACTAGGCTGTTAAGCTTATACACGTAGCTTAATAAATAACAAGTTAGTAAATACTTAATTGTAAATGTTTTACATACTTAGCTTAATCACTGCCGAGCTATTAAATTGTTATCCCATACTGTACCTACATGCGAATTGTAAAGGATTTTGCTTATAAAATGTACGGTAGTATAATGTGTGGACTAGGCTTCTTATTTGTACACCTATAGCCTATTGTGTTAGGATGTATGTTTGCACACATGGAAGTGGGAAGCTTGTATGCACATTGTACGTATTTGAATATATAAGCTTAACTTTCATACTGAATGTGAGCCCCTCCCTAAAAAAACACTTGGATACGCCCATAGTTTTGTTGAATAATTTAGGTGGACATCTATTGGTGAAAATAAATTAGGCCATATTCTCTAAATAAAAGACAACCTATTTAAGTAAGAACCTTAATCTACGTGTTATTATAAACGGATGTATTTTTCTTATGAATGATGCACTGGCTGCTAAACTTTATTTACTATTAGCTACTAGCTGTGCATGAATATAAACACAGCCAAGTTAAAATTAATTAGATGTAAATCGTAAAACAAAATTAAATGCATAGGTTAATTGATTTTCAATGTGAGGATAAAATAGTAAAATTAGTTTTCGCTTGACCTAGCATACCGTAATTCTTAATTATAGTTTTATATCGGCTATTAATTTCTAAAATGGTCGAGATATAATTGTGTGGTCAAATCATAAAAAGAGGGGACCCTAAAATGTTAGAAATTAACTATAATCTGGTGAAGGGGGAGGTTCTTGACATAATTTCTAATTCTGTATTTTACTCAATTTATATTTTATGATTAATATAAAAAGACAATTTGTTGCCCACGCCACTGCCCATGTCATTTACAATGTTTAAAATAGAACAATTTAAATCATAAACGGTGGTTTACTTAAAATTTGATCAAATATAAGATGTACAAATATCAAAATAGACACCTTTTTCACGGTATTAAACATCTCCACCTCGACCTAGTGTACTTAAACGACTTATTTCTTTTCAGTTCTTGATTACGAAGTATCCTATACAAACCTCGAACTAGTAGACGGCCAACTTAACTAAATAGTTTCCACATAATAAAAATAGATCTTATGTGAGTTTGACTTACCATAAGCATTGAACCAATAGGAAACTCGATTAGCAATAAGCGCACGGTTATGACCCAAAATACCATATCCATAATTATGTTTTCCAAGTAAAACCTTTGTGTTTTCAGATTCGCTGATATTAGAACCTATCATTACTCCCATTCTAGTGTTGCTCACGTCCTCTTGACTCAAACCTGGAATTTGAAACGTAGATTAATATTGATCTAACTGAATTATTAAAGAATAAATTGTAATGCATTTTTAAAACCAATTTCGAGGGGAGGTGGCTACCAAGTGTCTCAAACAAATGGTAAGAACTCCATTGAAAAAAAAAATACAACACGCATTATGGTCGGACTTATGGCTTTATTCAAGCTATTTAAATAATATTAGTATATTACCAGAGGTAAAAATGTTTATTCGTTTAAATATAATTTAAGTTATCAATTATAAAAAAATATTCCACAAGAATAATTAAATCATGATTAAAACAGTACCATAGCATGATATATTTATACATTTTCATTAAAAAATTAATTATATATTTATTCAATATATAAAATTATGTCTAAAGATGTATACACTTAATTAAATATGATTAATTTATATCACAGATATATTCTATAGTTATTGTGCTTGAGACTATTTCCTGGCCAGATAAATGATGTAATTGTTGGATTCTACACATTGTAGCCAATCATACTTTGTCAAGAGCATTTAATCTTATTTACACTTCTTATAATCTCTTCATAAAATTAACTTATGAATAATCCTCAGTTAAAAGTATGAATGATTTGTTAATATACACAATTACCGCTTACCTGCATCGACGATAGCTTCATATGATCTTTCCAACACATTTCTTATCATAGAATTCATATCGTCACATTGTTTTTTATTAATTCCAAAAAATGCTGAATCAAAACTATTATGTCCTGATATTCTTCCAATAAATTTTGGCACATCCAAATTATCTTTGAAAAATAAAAAACCATATTAAATTACACTCTATTTTAGATTAGTTCACAATATTTATAGTTTACAATGATGAAATAAGTGTCTGAATTCAATTTTTTTTTGTTTTCGATCAGGCTAATATATGTGCTATTTTTATATAGTACATTGTAAACACCCTACCCTACACCTTATCAAAGAGTGTATCGATATCAGGGCATACAGAGATTATATTTATATTTTTGTGTGACGTCAAAGTTTCCACCCTACTCAGTGATCGTCCTAGGATCTAAAGATTAGAAAGGGGGTAGGACAAGAGTACAACCAGAAATTGTCGAATAAATAAATAGCCAGACATTCTGAGAACCTGAATGATTTAGTGAACTGTCCCAGTTTTAAATAGAGTCATGTGACATGGTACAATAATAAGATTCAAAGCACAACCTAATGAGATGTATGTATCTTCTTAAAATCAAACAATGGTTCATTTAAGCAATTTAACAAATCGTCTCCCTGATAACGAATATCACAATTTATGTAATAATATAAAATAAAAATAAGTTAATTGAATACAATTTAGTTGATTTTATGGTTAATGTACAATAATTAGCTATAAGATTGATAACTAAGGTATTTTTAAAGTTTGTTGTAACCAAGTTAGGTGTTATTCAAACCAAATCATTTACAGTCTCCCAGATGGATTCAAACGTGACGCTTGAATACTGCAACATGGATTCCATTCGTTATTTTGCCAAAAGTTTATGAGTTATGGGATAACTAGCATTTTTAAATTAGTTTCATTTCAATAAGAATTAACTGTTCACAGAGTAATGTACCCGAGTCTTACTTGTTTGTGGGGCCGATACAGATAAGGGTGTTTAATAAGTTATATACTAGCGCCTAACTCGGAAAAGAGTTTTATTGTGTTTGTAAGTTGGCCTCACTGTGTACGATATTTTTAGTGTTTGTTCTAACATGTATTTAGTTTATAACCTTCATTGTATGATTGATTCTGTCTTGAAATTGTTAACCATCGCTCAAAAGTTAATTTTGTATGTGATAATAAA